>LNAC01000229.1:1858926-1882942 GCA_002007465.1 Ailurus styani | reverse complement strand
GCTGGGGGGGTGGCGGGGGGCACGGAGAAGTACAAGGCACCCAGCTAGTAGCTGAGGTCAGCTCGCGTACATGAAGAAAGAAGGCTGAAAAGTAGACTGTGATCAGATTTTGAGGAGCAAGCAGGAAGGGGTCACTGAGGGAAGGTTTCTGAGAGGCACAGAAGAGGGTTCCTCTGGTGGCAGCAAGAAAGACTGGAGTGGTGAGAACAGGGGGCTCACATGTAGAAAAAGGTGGCCACAGCGTGTCTGAGACCTTTCCTTAGGAAAGCCCGCTGGCAAGGCCGCACCTTGGCTGGCATCTGGAACTTGACTACGCTGACATGAAACTCGTCTGACCAGGGCGCCTGGGTGGCTCAGTGGGTTAAAGCCTCTGCCTTCGACTCAGGTCATGATCTCAGGGTCCTGGGATCGAGGCCCGCATCGGGCTCCCTGCTCAGTGGGGAGCCTGCTTCCTCGTCTCTCTCTGCCTGCCTCTCTGCCTACTTGTGATCTGATCTCTCTCTCTGTGTCAAATAAATAAATAAAATCCTTAAGAAAAAAAAAAAACTTGTCTGACCAGCTGCTTCGTCCTCTCCCCCTGCCTCATCCCCCCACACCAACCCCGTTCACAGGTGTGTGCTCTCTAATAAATAAATAATAAAATCTTAAAAAAAATACCAACAAAAACATTGTGTGACTGCAAAGAGTGGCTGTGCTTACACTGTCGGCGCAAATACAGTGGCTTATGCCCAACACCTGCTTGTGTGACCAGCAGCCACTGACTGCCTTGGGCGCTGAGTCTCTAATGAGCCTCTCTGACACACAACAGTTCATACGTGTTTTTATAGCTCGTTACTGGAGGAGTTCAGTGTGTCCTGTGTGACTGCACTGGGAGAGGGCTTTTGGAAGCCTGCATGTTGTTTCCTCCAACCTTTGCCCCATGTGCCTGGACCCTCTGCGGCTTTTACCCTTTCACTGCATTGAAGCTTAGCCATTAACGTGACTAGATGACGAATCCTGCGAATCCTTCCAGCGCATCACTGAGCCTGGGAGTGGCCCGGAGGGCTCTGACACTGTTCGGTTAGCAGTGCCTGCGATAACCCAGAGGTGCTGAGGAGGCCTGAACCAGAGCAATGAGAGGAAGATAGAAGACAGACAGGAAGGATGGACAGAGGACACTGCAGTGACTGTTGGCAGAACATGGCCTCTGACTTGGAAGTTGGAGTGGGGGAGAAGGGACATCTGAATAAATGACTGGAGACTCTTTTTGGATAATGCAAAGGAGCTGGTAGGACAGAGGTAGGATGTAGATTTGTTTTTTGTTTCCTGTCACTAGAACATAAGCTCTGTAAAGACAGGGGATTTGTTTCTGTTTTGTTTCCTGCTGCTTTGTTACCCCAGCCAGTACCAAGCGTGTTTCTAGAAGAAGGAGACTTCACTGAGAAAATGCTGGCACATGTTAACACTCTGTATACTTGTTGAAGAAACAATAAATTATCAAATAGACACAAGAGAGGAAGCCACTGAAATGCCAAGGGAAAGAATGTAAAGAAAGAAAAGCTAGAGATCTGAATGTAGAACCCAGGGATAAGAGAGAAGTGGGACAGTTAAGAGGAGAATTACAGAATGAAAGGAACCCCAAGTTTAGGGTCACTCTCAGAAGTCAAAAGAATGAGTAATCAACATGGCCAAGTTCTGCAGAGGTTGAACAGGATGAAGATCAAGAATTGGTCACCGGGGGGCACCTGGGTGGATCATTCATTAAGCATCTGCCTTCGCTTGATCATGATCCCAGGGTCCTGGAATCCAGCCCCACATCGGGCTCCCGGCTTGTTAGGAAGCCTGCTTCTCCCTCTCCCACTCCCTCTGCTTGTGTTCCCTCTCTTGTTGTGTCTCTCTCTGTCAAATAAATAAATAAATAAATAATCCTTAAAAAAAGAAAAGAATTGGTCATTGGGTTGGCAAATTCAACAAATCCACTGGTGGCTTCCAAAAGGGATGTCAGAAGCACACGGTTTAAGCTTTAAGGGGTGAATCAATGGTAAGGGAATGGAAGTGGCAAGTGAAGGCTGTTCTTTCCAGAAGCTTGTGGAGTTCAAGGGCAGGAGAAATGGGAACAACTTGAGAATAGGGCAGAATCAAGGGGTGGTTTAGATCCATGGCAGTTCATCCCACAGTGGAAATCACCCATTCATCCAGGCCTCTGGTGGGTATTTACTGAGCAGCTTTAGATACCAGGCAGTGGTCAAGGCTTTAAGAATACAGCAGTGAACAGAATACAGTCCCCGCAGTCCAGAAGCCTGAATACTGACGAGGAGCTGAGGGAGGCCAAGAGCCACCCCAACAGCATAATTACTATGGAAGAAGCAATGTGGTTTACTGGAAGAAACATGGGTTTTGGAGTCAGGTGGTTAAATCCCAGCATGGTTCTATATTCGAGCTGTGACACTTTGGGTAAATGAGCCTCATCAACAAAACGGAGTTTTTTTCATCAACAAAATGGAGATGACATGTATTTTAGGTTGTTTTGTGAAATCAGATGAGACCATGCATGAAATCCACTTCTTAAATAGTGTCTGGTAGTGGCTGCATCCACTTCTCTTATTAATGATATGAGATAGAGTAAAATATTAAACCAGGCACCACAGTTTAAGGGCATGTTTATGCTTTGCAGGGACCAGAAAAAGGAGTAGAGCAAAATCATTATCAACCCTGGACAAAAGATCTTTCAGGATGATCCAATCCCTTTATGCTGAACCTTCTGACCTTTACTTAGTGTGTCCCTTACGGACCCTGATACTAAATAAGGTATGCACTGGAGGATAGACAAAGAATCTGATCATGGGAAGGCTGGTTGCCTCCACTGTATATTAAGTAATCTGGAGTCTGGCTGTCTCAGTTCAAGACAGGGATCTAGATGAACCGACAGAATTAGCTCAGTAAAGTCTAGAAGACAATTCCAACCATAGTGACTCAGCCAGGGGCAGTGACCCTAAGAGGCCCACCTTTGGACAGCTTGAGCATTCTTATTTCTTTATAATAACTACAGTAATTCTAAAAGTAATGACTAGCCTCCCTTAATACACAAGATGTTTTAAGTATGGTTATGAAAGAACACCTCAAATCCCTGCCAATACGCACATGGACAATACCTACTCACAATCATAAACACACATTTGAGAGGACAGGCTTTAAACCAGACACAAAACTGCCTCACAAGCTTCTTATACACTTTAAATACCTGTAACTCTGAACCAAAATGTATTTGTAAATGCTAGTAACATGAAAATTTCTGTACCAGAATAGTTCTCAGTAACAACCCAGTGAATGATGTCCCAGGATCTAGAAAAAGAGTACTCAGGCATCTTCAAAGAAACCTCCAAAGGCCCAGGTAGCTACTTTCTTGGGGGCCATATGGTCAATAATTTAGCCTTTTGAAAAATATGTATGCAGAAGCTGAAGGGAGTAAAAAGTAGAAAAACTTGAGGAACCAAAGGCCAATTTGGCCATGGTCTTAAATCTAAGCACTGAAGACTCACTTAAAGCATCTTCTCCTTGGTTAAGGGGTTAGAGGATGAATAAATGAATGAATGAATGAATGAACGAACGAACGAATGCATGAGTGAATGAGAAGCCAGGGCACAGATACTTACGCAGTTCCATTTCTTGGACCGAAAGGAGCCCTGTCTTCACTACCGACTGAGTAGACATCATAGCACTCTTTAATCTCATCTCTCAAGTCCTGGAGGATAGAACAGGATCCATTTCTGACTTTGAGTTGCCGGATACGTGGCACCCCTAACAGGAGGTTCTCGTAGTAGATGAAGCTTCGGTTGTCAGCTTCGGTTCTGGTGCTGGGCTGTGTCTTCCAGTACAGCCCATCCAGTAAGGCACCTTCTGTGAACTGAAAGCAAAGGAAACATTTTTGAAATTGTTTTGGGTGTGCCTGGGTGGCTGGGTGGGTTAAAGCCTCTGCCTTCGGCTCAGGTCATGATCTCAGGGTCCTGGGATGGAGCCCCGCGTCGATCCTCCTCTCTCTCTGCCTGCCTCTCTATTTATAATCTCTCTCTCTGTCAAATAAAATAATAAAATTAAAATAAATAAATAAAAGAGGCATTTTTTGAAGAGCCCCAAGCTTAGTGGCTATTTTGCTCTTTCCTGGAATGTTTGCATGACTAACAGTTTGGCAACCCTGTAAACGCGGCAGGGTGACAAGGGTGGGTTTTGCTGTCAGAATGATTTGGGTTGGATCTTGCTCCATTACTTGCTAGCTGT
Organism: Ailurus styani; assembly: GCA_002007465.1. Classification (NCBI taxonomy): domain Eukaryota; kingdom Metazoa; phylum Chordata; class Mammalia; order Carnivora; family Ailuridae; genus Ailurus; species Ailurus styani. The sequence goes on along the minus strand of LNAC01000229.1, from coordinate 1,878,688 downwards.
GAGGCCTAGAGCAGGATCCAACTTTCAGCCAAGGCTCCTTCATCTATAATATTCATCCTCTGCATGGCTGCTACCCTGGTCCCCAGCGGGTGCTTAATAAAGCAACTCTGATTTTCCTGCTAGGACTAAAGGTGCGGGGTGGGGGTGGGGTTCACATAAATCCACATACATGATCCATGATCCATTTTACTTTCCCTTATTAAAACAGCAACCCACATAATCACGGTTCCAAACTTGTTTGGAGAGGAAAAGACTAGTTTTGTCTGCCATCTGGTGGATCTTTTAAGTGTCTGGATTATTGTGGCATACGGTGAACTCTCTAAGTGCCCCCGCCCCTGCCACTGCCACTGCCCCTGCTTTTAGAGCTTGGCATTCATTACCATGGAACTGTGTATATGGGAGAAGTCTCTCATTAGTTTGCCTATAGGGAAGAAAAGCTGTTTCTCAGTGTCTTTTCTTTATTAGACAATCAGTAGAGAGGGACTGATTTGCTCTGTTGAGCACGGGAGAGATTCCCACTTTACAAGCTTGGTTTGGGATGCCAAGTATTTTTAGGCGTCAGCACTAATGGGTTCATACAGTCCTGTTTCCTCTATCTTTACAACCACCAGCTCTGACCCCAGGGTTTAGAAAGATCTTTAGAAAGCATCTCTGCAGGAAGAAACAAGTCTTTCCTCTCCAGGTTCCCTTTCAATTTTCTTAGGTTCTGGAGCACCATACCTTCCAGGTTAGCTTAACATTTCTCCTACGGTATCACTCATAATTTACCCTTGGTTACTATGTTGGATTTTGTAACAATCTGGAAAGGGGCTGGGTTGAACTTCACATTAGAGATCTCTGAAAGAACGTGCCTGCCTTGTATCAGGCGCTATTCTAGGCTACATGACATCATTAACAAAGAGACAAAAGACAAAAACAAAACAAAACAAAACAAAGCAAGATGAAACAACCAAATCTTGCCCTTATGGGCCACATAGCCTAGGAGATAGATACTCAACAGACATTTACTGAATCATGAATGACTGAGTGAATTATAGACTAGGGAGAGGAAGTGCCTATCAGGGTAGAAACAAGGCAATTTTTCCTCCTCCCTAACCACATGTAAGCATGCTGACTCTTTGTCTCCTCATCTACCACCGGGGTGTAATATTAGCCCTTACCTCGTATGGTTACTATGGAATTAAAAGAAGGCAGGCATGAAACACTCAGCATGATGCAAGGCACATTCAAGGTTCTCAATCCACCAACTCACCATAGCCTATACCTCATACAGTGTCATGCACAAAGTAGGTCCTACAGATACTGCTGACTTGAATTTATGAAACCAAATGAACAATTTTCAACAATAAAGAGGTACCGTGAAAGTCATCTGCAAATACCTTCCAGAAGTCTTCCACTGAAGAAAGAGTTTTAAAGTTTGTTTTCTCCGTTTTGGACACAGGGGTGTCTAGAAAGAGCTGTGACATTATCCGGGTATAGTAGTACACACTGGAGCTCATCATCCCATAGGTCACTGGAACACAGAAAAAGCCATGTGAACCCTGCAGGGGAACACGCACACTCACTTGCACATTCCCAGTGGACAGGCAGGTAAACACAAACATTCTGCTATGTCCCCTGCCTTCCTTCCCTTTACCATTCTTCTAGGATTTCTCCCTAGCTCTCAGGCCTATAAAAGAAATAAATTCACATTGGCTCATGGGAAACAAAACTGGCTTACTACAGAGCATCAGGTTAAGATCAAGCGCCTTTATTTGACATCTGGGACACGCCTATTCAACCTCACCCCCTGCCCCCCATCAGCCCCTCCACACAGTGAGGCTGCTCCTGGATCAGCCCCTCCACGCAGTGAGGCTGCTCCCCGATCAGCCTCTCCACGCAGTGAGGCTGCTCCCCGATCAGCCCCTCCACACGGTGAGGCTGCTAGGCAAAGGCCCCTACAGAGGCCATGCCGTACTCCTTGTCCCGCGGCTGGGCATATGCTATTACTCTCCCTACGATAACATGGACAGCCTGCTCCCTGTTCCACATCAGTTCTCCATTCTTCTCCGTTCTGCACCCTCAGGCTGACCTCTACAGACTGTACCACATGGCCTTCCTTGCCCTTGGATTTCCCATGCATTTGGCCCAGGGGAGGCTGAGGAGGAAATCCAGGGGCCTGAGGAAAGAAAGGTTGGGTTTGCTTCCTCCACCTGTACTCCACTCCTTCACCACCTGGATGCACTTTGGCAGGGCACCCTCTAACCTTGGCCATAGCTGCTGGAGTAATTCTCCCCTCCCACAGATGCACTGGGTTCATGCCATGCCATTCCCTCCCCTTGGCCCCTCAGGTCTGGAGGTGGTAACTATTCCAAGGGCCTCACTCCCCTTGCAGGTTGCCATAACCCTCTCCACTTGTGGAAATAGTCCCTTCATTAAATGTTCTTTAATTACCACTTTTGAATTTTCCATCTCTTTCTTTCCAGAATGCTAACACAGACACATCTGCCTCCCATCTACTTATCACATCTTCTACAGAACCCTCTAAACTCAAGCTACACCCCCACCATGAAGATACGAAGATTTGCTGATTATATCAGCACATTCTGAATGATCCCAGAGGGAGATGGGAAGATAATTTATAGGCTTAGTAGGTTACAGGAGAGCAGAGGTTGAATCTTGGCCGGGCCTGCTACTTACTATGCAACCTGTGCAAGTTGTTTGCTCTTTTTTTTTTTTTTTTTTTAAGTAGGGGCTTGAACTCACAACCCTGAGATCAAGACCTGATCTGAAATCAAGAGTCGGATGCTTAACTGACTGAGCCACCCAGCACCCCAAGCTGCTTAAACTTACTGAGCTTTGGTTTCCTTTTCCGTAGGATGGGGATAATTAGCTATTCCATTAGAGTTTCGGGTACTTACATAAAAATAGTAACTAGTAACTAAAAATTACCCAATATAGTGGCTGGAACTTACATGTCCAATAATGATGGTACTTCCTTCTTAATCAGCTTGCTATAATACATCTATTAAAAAATTTCAGTGCTTTAATCAGGGCTGTCTTACACCGGACTCTAATGATTGCATGTACAATACGCTATAATCCCTCTCACTGACAAAAAGCTTCAAAAACCTTCAAGGGGAAACTCTTCTCTTTTACACTTCTTTTGACCACAGACATTTTACACTTCTTTTAACCATAGTTCTCAACATCTGGCGGGTGATTACTACTTAGCTGACCCTGTAGTAATCTTCAGGCACCATAAAATGCATTTTAAAACCTTGTACTATATGATTTGGAGATTACGTGCTATTGGGTAAAATCTCATCCCCACTGGAGCAGCAGAGAAAATCATTTTAAAAGAGGAGTAGATAATAGTGATTCAAACGTGTGTTTTAGAGTCCACCTCAAGCAGTCAATGGATCAATACATACACACAGTCTATCTGGAGGGGAAGGAACGTTTTCCTGTTCCCTTAGTTAGGCTCTCTCCCCTGTCTGCCTAGGACCTAAAAATTAGGATAAGAACATTCCTCTTAAAAAAAAAAAAAAGAACATTCCTCTTCAAGTATTGAATGGCCTCCTATCTCTCAAAACTATACTGGGCCAGAGTTAAGGGCTTAGACTTTTAATCCATTCAGATTTATAGGACAAAGTACTTAAGAAGATAAGCAGGGTGTGATCTCTGTCGCAAGAAGAAAAGCCAATAAGCTTCCCTGGGAATCGTCCTGCCCACTCAGCTCCCACAGAGGGCTGGGCAAGGTATGATGAACTCTAGGAAAGCTTTCTGTGGATTCAGGGACAGCTGAGGGAACAAAGTTGATACGATGCTAAAGAGGACTAGGGCAGGATCCCCAAAACCTAATAAGTAATTATTAAGCTGATATTTTCAATTAACTTGAAATTAGAATTTGCTTTGGGTTGATTAATTAATAAGATCATTCCAAATTTTTACCTGTGGGGTTTTTTTTTTTTTGGTTTAAAAAAATGATTTAAATGTTTTAATTTATAAATATGCTAGTTCTATCTACACATAAGTATAAGTATTTTAGCCACTCATTAAAAATTGTAACTCTTTTGTTTTCCTATATTTTTAATATGGATTGCTTTTGAAATTCTCAGGACCTGTATGAAATTGCAGGGCTTCACTAAAAGGGAAGTGATGCATTCCCTTGGCTATTTAGCACCATCTGTTGGACATCCAGAGAAACAATGTCATCTAGCTTTGAAGGGATGATTATTCTAATACATCCAATCAGCAAATATTAACTCAGTCCCTCCCTTGTGCCAGGCCCTGGGCTGGTCCAAGGGATATATTTGAGTGGCAGCTCCATACACTCAAGGCATCACCTGCACCATGAGTCCAACTAGGTTATAGCTAAAGGACCCCAGGGATTTGGAAGCAGAATGATCTGGGTTTGAGTTTCAGCTTTGCTTCATCAAGAATGTCTGCCTCTGTGGTCATGGTAGTGGGTCTGTGTCTTGGGATCTCAGACAAATAGTTAACTTCTCTGAGCTTGAGTTTCATCAACAAGAAAGTGGGTATAATAACATCTGGGGCAGGACGCCTGGGTGGCTCGGTCAGTTAAATCGCTGTCTCTGGCTAAGGTCATGATCCCAGTGTCCTGAGATCAAGTCCCACATCCCATGGGGTTCCTTGCTCAGCAGGGAGCCTGCTTCTTCCTCTACCATTCCCCCTGCTTATGCATGCTTTCTCTGGCAAATAAATAAATAAATGAAATCTTAAAAAAAAAAAATCTAGGGTTTCTGCATAGTTTAATAGGAAAAACGTACGTGAAGACATTTTGCACAATGTCAAATGCAAAAGACTGTTACATCATTTTCTCTTCAGTCCCTGATGGAGGAAGCCCACTTGGAAGGTAGCATTCATTCTTTAAATGGTCTGAATTGTGAAGAAAAAAACTACAGGATGAAATAGATAACCTTAAATGAGGAACAGGAAGGAGGAGAAATGTTATAAATATAAGGTAAAGGAGAGATATATGTCCTATGTGTATATATTTCTTCTACTATATAACCCTTGTCTTAATGTCCCAGTTCCCTTTGCCATAAAATAAGCCAGAATAAAAAATATTATCACAGCATCACCAACTAATCAGCATGTAATATAAGTAAAGCTGTCTTAAAAACATGCCTCATTTCAAAATAGGCAATGCACATTATTTTATTCTTAATATTATTGAAAAAAAATGTAGGCTCAAAGACCAAAACCAAAGAAGACTGTACTATAAAAATTCCAAATCATTACAATTCAAAGAAACAAAGCAAAGAAGAATTTTTCCATGTAACAAGACAAACAGAAACATGGAAAATAACAAAAAATCCCCCACAAAAACTGAAAAAGCAATACTTTAAAAACCACAAATGCAGAAAGATAACTTAAAAAGGATTAAGCAAACACAGAGATAAAACCAAGCCATCTAAAAATGAAAAAAAAAAACATTTTTTTTCCTCTTCATAACTCTTGGGCCAAAGAGGAAATCAAAACGGCCCCACAAATATAAATGTAAGAGATGTAAAGACAATGGAATCCAGTTTTCCAAGGCCACCTGCCACAAAGCGAAGCCATCATCCTGACCAGGAAGCCCAACTCCTTTGCGAGCTCTGTGCTGTCCCACATCCTCACAGAAACACAGCAGAAATCAAATAAGCACAGATGTTTGAAGAGACTCTAATCCAAAAGTGCCAGATACAAAGTGATACACATAAATCAAAAAATGATTAGGCTTGAACTCTTGCAGTTGTCCTATTAGGAATAGTTCTGGGTTCACGAGCAGGAAGTACCAGTAAACAGAAAAAGAGAATGGGAGAAGCTGTCAACGTTCAGTAAGAACATCTATGTGGCATCTCTGAGATGCACCTAACAGGACCCCTTTCGCCCTCCCTATGCTGACGGACACAGATGCATGAGCTAGTCTGAGGATCCAGGGTGAGGAGTGTGGTGACTGAGGGGGGCCCCCGGACTCCAGCACAGCTCAGGGGAGGGGCTGGTAGATAAAGACTTCTCAATGGAGCTGCCTCTTGAGCTCATCTTGAGGGATGAAGAAGAACTGAATAGACCAAGAGGTGACAACCTAGGCCAAGGCCTTTCTGAGATTCACAGTGGTCTGATGTGCCTGAAGTAACAACATGTGTTCCTTCGGAGCAGCAGGTCTGAAGTAAGCCAAGACGGAATAATGAAGTGCACTTTATTATGTAATGACTTTAAACTTCATCTTGAAAGTGAGGTGATGATAGCATGTTAAATGGAAGAGTGACCTGGGCTAATCTGGTTTCAGTGGGAAATCTATTCAAAGATCTAAAAAGATGCCAACCAATCTGTGGTCTAATGGCATTGAAGCATTGTAGTTTTGTTTAATTTATTGAAAAGGACGGAGAACTTTCTGGCCATAAGTAGCCTTTAAAATTTACTTTCCACGGGCTGCCAGCTGTGATCTTCAGACTGAATGTGTTTGCTGTGAGAAGCTGTTGGAATGTTTGTCATGGGAAATTGAATTAGCTTCCCACCAGTGTGATGATTAACCACCGGACTTTGACTTCCCTAATCTAGTTAATCAACAGTTCATCTGCATGAATTCTCTTGCAATTAGGAAAACTATCTTTAGATTAGACAATCATCTTTGCAAGATTTTTACAAGTAAAATAAAATATTCATTTCTTTTTTATTGAGATATAATCGACATATAATATCATGTACGTTTAAGGTAGACAACCTGTTGATTTGATACTATTCATTTCTTTTTTTAGAATACAAAGCAAAGCCTCCTTTTTCTAGAGATAAAGAGATGGAGACACACAGATCTCTTCTTATAAGAGCTCTTCCTGCCCTAGGACATACCATGCTGTATTATAACTATGTTGTTCATTTTTCCAGTTTCATTACTTCTTTGGACGTTGGTGAGTTTAAAGTTAAAGACTTTCTTATACTAATTGATTATATTTTCTACTCTGAAATATGTTATATTTTCTACTCTATAAAATATTTACTGAGGCCTTGGTATTTTTCTTAGTGCTTTGTGGGTTACAAATGTGTTAAAATATTAATCCTTTGTAATATTTTTTTTTTAAGATTTTTTTTTTTTTGACACAGAGAGAGAGATCAGATCACAAGTAGGCAGAGAGGCAGGCAGAGAGAGGAGGAAGCAGGCTCCCTGCTGAGCAGAGAGCCCCATGAGGCCTCGATCCCAGGATCCTGAGATCATGACCTGAGCCGAAGGCAGAGGCATTAACCCACTGAGCCACCCAGGCACCCTTGTAAGTATTCTTTACAATTGTTTTCTGCCTTTTAATCTTGTCTGTTTCTTTGACATAGAGAAATACCATACTTCTATGATGCTAACTCAACCAACTTTTCCTTATCATTTCCATTATTATGTTTAATCAGGAAAGTTGAGTAATTTTAATGGAGAGAGCAGGAAAAAAAGAAGAGTCAAATGTATTTTTACCATAGATTCATCACAGACTTTGGCTTTTCCAAAGATTTTTAACAATATTATTAATCCCCTTCTTTAAGTTCAGCATCTAAATCACACAAAGAAATACTGTTGCTATTTGTAATAGTAACCCATATAAAAGTAAGTACTTTGATAGTGGATTCGTAGCAACCCTAGGTTTCAAGTAAGAATAAATTCTAAATTATAGAGAAAGCGGGTTTACCTAGTTCTCATGTTATTTCTCTCCTCTGGGTAAGTAGACTAATTTTAAAGACATAGGGACTTACAACTTACAACTAACTTATCTTTTAATAAGATCGAAAACAGGTCTTGATGGGCACTTAGTTGCTTCAAATGAATGCCCAAGCAGTTCGGACCTACAAGTTTTTAGAACCTACTGATGAAACAATTCAGCCATTGTCAACTATCTCTGGGGAGAATTTTGCTCTTACTATTCTTTATATGACAGACAGTATCCTAGGATCTTATGGTATATTAATCCCAATTTTCACAAAATATTTCTTTTTTAAGATTTTATTTATTTATTTGAAAGAGAGAGAGAGACAAAGAGAGAGAGAGAGACTGAGCAGGGGAGCAGAGGGGCAGAAGGAGAGGGAGAAGCAGACCTTCTGCTGAGCAGGGAGCCCAACAACTCCAGGCTCGATCCCAGGACCCTGAGATCACGACCTGAGCCGAAGGCAGACGCATAACTGACTGAGCCACCCACATGCTCCACAAAATCTTTCAAAAGAAGTGTTTCACACATAAGAAAATAAGGACTCAGAAAGGTTGAGCTTAAGCTCAAGCTTGAGCTTACCTAGTATGTAAGTAGTGGAGCTGGGATTTGAACCCAGATCTTTGTTGATGCAAAAAAATCTCTACTTTTCCTAACTATGCCAACTGCCTTCCAGAACACTATCTACTTTGTATCAAAAGCATCCAATATGCAAGGCATACAGCCAAGTACATTATTTCATTTAACCACAAAGTAATGGGCTTAATATTATTGGTCATTTGACATTGATATTGCTGGCAAGATTTTAAAACTGGTAGTTAAAAAGATGGTTTTTGAGCAATGGGCAAGGGCTCAATCACTAGGAGCCAGTAATAAGGCTTTGTTAGAAGTAAATCATGTCTGCTTATCCTCACACTGTTCATTTTTAATTTGGTCATCAGCTGATAGCAGAGGAATGGTGGAGTTATTCCAACAGGCATCTGAAAAGGTCTTTCTTATCATCCTGTTTCTTGAACATTCCAAGCTAGACGAGAATATAATTCAGTGAACTCCACTCAGAGAGCTTGGACTAATGGATGATGTTCTTTGACCAACCTTTTTTGATTTATTAATTAATCAGGATAAGGACATGCAGATGGTATCAACTCTGTTGATCCAGCGAGGCCAAGAGGAACAGCTGATACATAAGATGAATGAACCTCGGTCCACAAAAATTTCAGCAGATGGAATGAATGAGATGAAATTTAACAGAGCTATGGGGTGCCCAGGTGGCTCAGTGGGTTAAAGCCTCTGCCTTCGACTCGGGTCATGATCTCAGGGTCCTGGGATCGAGTTCCGCATCGGGCTCTCTGCTCGGCGGGAGGCCTGCTTCCTCCTCTCTCTCTGCCTGCCTCTCTGCCTACTTGTGATGTCCCTCTCTGTGTCAAATAAATAAATAAAATCTTAAAAAAAAAAACCACAGGAATTTAACAGAGCTGAAAGGGAAGTCCTCCACTCTGTTCCAGGAAAAAGTGTTCATATACTAGTTGGCAGGACACAGCGCTTTATAGTTTTTGGTGAAGAGACTGAGGAATCATTTATGTGAAGACTCGGGTGATGGGAGGAGGCATGACCCACAGCCGTGTCTCTGACTGAGGATAACCCTGGTGCCACTTTTCCACTCTTTCCTCATGAGGCTCCTACTGGGCTTTCAAAGGGACCTGATAAACACAACATGTGCTGGAGGGAATTTCTATGACATGGGTCCTCAAATGCATGTCTCCAATTACAGGATCAACAGTTAAAGGTACCAGAAAGGTTTAACCTAGAGAAGACTTAAGGGAGTCTGAGCGTTGGTCTTCAAACTTCTGATGGGCTAACCTGGAGAAGAACATGGAAAAGGTACTTGGCATAGGTGGGCTTGGAGGGGGTTAGCTAAGAGGGAAATCAGACAGGATAGACTTAGCTTCATATAAGGAAGAACTTCCTAACATAGCCATGGAAAAACTAAATGAGCTATTTCAAAGAAGTAAGTCCCTTAACTGAAACTCTTGCCCAATCAGACACAGGAAGACTGACCGTTTGAGAGGGATGCTGCAGGGGAATTTTAGCATTCAGTGGAGGTTTGATCATATGGTTGCTAAGATCCCTTCCTAGCCAGAGATTCTACAATACTCTGAAAATAAAACTTGGCCTATGTCACTACTGATATAACAAAAAAAGTGACTAGTGTGAAAAAGAAAAGCATTAAAAATTCCAAAATAAACAAGAAAATACTAATTATATGACTTAAGGCATGTTTCCTAGAACTCCAGCTATTTGGTTTATTTATCTGGCCTAGTTCCCAAACTTGTCAGTGTATCAGAATACGCACTTTCTTGGGCCACATCTGGAAGGCTCTGATTTAGCAGATCTGGGCAAACTGTAATTTTAAAAAAATTCTCTTGGTGATTCTGATCCTCAAGCAATTTGGGAGGCCACTGAAAACCTAAACTTACTATAGGGATACTTATATTTTGCATAAGAAATATATCTGTATGTATGTGTCTGTGTCAGGCTTGAAAAAACTTAATAATGATTTTAAGCAATCTGTTAATATTTAAAGCCACTGTAGTTTAATATTTAAATGCCTATGCAGGGAGCAAACTCTACTTCAGTATTCTAAGCTCTAACAGCTTAGAACATAAAAATTAAAAATATCACATCTCTGGCTTTACTACTTTTAATTTTATGAATAGATCTTTCCTACTTTTTTAGCATTTCTATCTTAGATAGAATGTTGTAAAAAGTAATGACATTCCTTCCTAAACAAATATCAGAAAAAAATCAAGAAAACAGATATTATTCACACATACAAACATTCTAGCTTAGATACCTTCTTTTTTTCTTAAGTTCCCATTTGGACTGGCAAAGTCTCAGAAAATGCAAAAAGTCATCGTTCCCTATTAAAGCTCATTAAGGGCTTACTACTATTAATAAAAAAAAAACTGTGGGGATAGTAAAAAATCGATATTCAATTTCTTTTTTTTTTAAGGTTTTATTTACTTATTTGACAGAGAAAGAGAGATCACAAGTAGGCAGAGAGGCAGACAGAGGGAGAGGAGAAAGCAGGCTTCCTGCTGAGCAGGGAGCTTGATGCAGGGCTTGATCCCAGGACCCTGAGATCATGACCTGAGCTGAAGGCAGAGGCTTTAACCCACTGAGCCACCCAGGCATATAAAGTATATAAAGTATAAAGAAAAATTTACACTTTTTCTTAAAAGTATAAATATTGAAACTTAAGTATTTCTTCAATATTTTATGTTCAACTTCCAAGTTTTTTAAAAAATTTTTTTATAAATCTAATAAATTTTAAAAATGTTTTTAAGGAAGCTTTTTGCACCTAAGTCAGGTAGATTCAAGGTGGTCAATGTTAGTGTAATAAGAATGGCCTTACTAAATCATTGATCAAATTTTGTTTCTCTCCCTAAAGAAAGAAGGGGACTCCTTTTAAGATTGGTGTTAATTTTTTAAGCATTTCTAAGTGTACACTATACGAATGAAGTCCTTTCCCAGGAGTATGGTAAGAGGTCCTGGTTGTCATAAAGCTCCTTCCTTGTCTGTTCTCATGAAGACCTTTAGCGAGAACGTAACAGAACTCCCATCATCCAACACCCTCTGATTCAGAACTTCAATCCATTGTCTAAGACTCCCTGGACTTCGAAGCAAATGGATTCTAAGACTTGTCCTGGCTAAGGCTTGACTCCCCTTCCCTCCCAGACAATGCAGGGACATACTGAAAGAAGAGAGGAAGAAGAAACGAGAGGAGTCTGCAATAAGTTTGCTGTAGAGTACAAGGCCGGTGATTACTGAAGATTTGGAAGACATTATGAATTCGAATGAAGGAACCCACACAACAAACACATCCAGATCGAAAAGAATGGCACTTCAAAACAAACAAATAAACAAATATCCATAAAAGCAATATTAGGAGACATTACTTGTATATTTCTTGAATGTTAAACTTGAATGTCATTTCGCTGAAAATGGTGCAAATGGTCACGGCTGACAATGAACTGGCCCATCAGGTAACGCTGAATTTTAATCAATGTTTGCCAGAGGAGAGAGGAGAGCTTTACCAAATTCTAAACTGAAACTGAAAACTGAAAAGAGAGCTTCTGAATGAACCCCTCTGATGCACATGTAATTCCTTTCAATTATGGTTTTGACAGGTCAAATATTTTCAAACCTTTTCCTTTAGTAGGAGGAAATGTTCTACTTACAGATGCACAGGATAATGAGGAAAAGGAGGTATGTGGTCAACTCCCGTAAAACACTTTTAAGATACTTCTCTCGGTTAGTGTTGCTTTCTTCCATGAGTCTTGTTCCCCAGAGACCTTAAAATAATAATGAAAAGTATGACATTTTATTCTTAAAAATCTCATGAATGGAAAAGAGGTAACATAAACTAAATAGTATAACCTTTAAGGGGGATTCTCCTGTATTTTTTCTTAACATGCTCTGAATGTAACTGAGAAATGGTTTTAGCAGGAGTGCCTTTTATTTACGAATACATCAGCCTCTACCGTCCCTCCAGATGTACAAAACACAAGGCGACAATCTGATCGTTGTCTAAACGCCCAATCCCATCAGAAAATGTCTTAGTAAAAATTTATAAAGGGAACAGGAAATGAGGGCCCCCCGGGAGAACGTATTAAATAATTGTGCACACACACATGTGCTCTTCCTGTGTAGGGGAGGACACAAACTGGCAATTATCCTCTCCCTAAACCTAGTTAGGACATGACGTAACTCTGTGGCACATGCTACCTTTTGGATCACCCCAATGAAAAGAAAGCCTGGTTGGAGCATCATTTCACTATGGAAATATCCACCAAACCTCTAGCGCACTGGCCCTAAATCTTGCTACTCTATACCCATCTTTCTCCTTTAAGAAACTCAACGCTGACCGACTACTATCAACATGCTTAGGTTAACAGATTTGAAAAATGCTAATTAACATATAAATCTTTAAGTTAAAAGCAGCAATCGTCCAACTTCTCCCTCTCTTTGGAGAAAGAAGAAAATCAGCAACCCTGTTCCATATTTTAGCAGATGGAAAAAGTGTCGGGCTGGCTGAGCAGGGATGACATAACCCTCCATGAGCTTGCTGGAGGCAGTTACCGCAGTTTTGGACTCGCTCCGCAGACAGGCATGGTGGTCATCCAAAACCCCCATTAATGAACAGTGCGGTAAGATCACATTGCTGGCTACTTGGAAGAGCCTTTGCGTTTGCCAAAAAGGACAAACTTCTCAATCTTTCAGTTAGATTAGGTCAGCTGTGAATGGCAGCCAACCTGGCCCTGGCATTCTGGCTCTCAAGTTTATTCCACAGACTTTAATGCCACTGATCATTGAAACTCACACAGCCACTTAAGACAGCAAGCATCAAGCCACACAGAGGACAGGGAAAAATGGCATCAAGCCTTTTACTTCCCGGAAATGACTCCATCACCAGTGTTTATGTACTTTTTAAGTCTTATAATATTATAGTAATTCTCCTCCTAAATTTGGGTATTCCATGTCCTTTTCTTATTTTTCTCCCAAATTTCCTTAAGGAAAATCAGCATCTGAATTCAAAGACACTGTGTTACGCATCATAGGTTTCGGCACACGGAAAGTGGAGCATGACTTATGACCAGGTTTGCTTCTGCCAAGATCTGGTAGTTGTCAGGGAATTACTCACTCAGAAGAAATGCAGCAAGCAGAATGTTTGTTCGCTGAAACTGTATCATATTTAAAAATTATTACGAATTTAGATGACATGGAAAATTACCACTCAGAATAACGTAGAGGCAGCCAAATATTAGGCTCAGTAGCCCTGGACGCAATCACACTATTTCTTTGGTTATATTTCTTTTGGAGATCAGGCCTAAAATATACACATAGTGGAGATTACTAGTCTATCATCAGGAAAGATTGTTGTCTTGCCTCACTTAGTCAGTGATTTCACTCCTTCCCATGGTTGATAAACAATTATGCACTAAGCAGTGGTCATGGTTCTTAATATTTACAAATGGTATTGCTTGACCTATAAATAGAAAAACCAAACTCCCATCAAATTTTATTCAAGCTAAATGTGCAATGGTCTATGGCAATTTAATTCAAGCCCTCAAACGAAACATTTCAAATCAGAAGAAACAAAGTCCCCTTATTTATATTTTTCACAATATACTTTATGCATTTCATTGACTTTCTAAATTAGTCTATCTACTTCCTCAAATATTTATCACTTTCAACATTTCAACCTGTTTCCCCACTGGGTGTGTATGTAGGGTCTGTCTTAGGACACGGGGACCTCTTTACATTATGGTGAGTGAGAAGTAGCTTTGTCCACAAATAGAAAAAAATTGCTGTCCTATGGCTAACTACTTCCCATGTTTAGCAGAGCTGATAGACTAAGAATAAAGACAGAGTTCACGTCCAAAATGTCAGCATTCTTCAAAACAGCTGCTGTCTTTCCCACAACTGTCCTCACCGTGGAGGGAGTACATGCCCAGTGTTTCAGGGACTCCCACTCAGTATATAGAGTCTCTCCGGCTGTTAGGGAGAACATGATATGAGGGGGACACCAGACAATATCCAGCTTCTCTTGAGTTTAAGAAGGTGCTTGGTCAATGCCAGAGCCCAAAGTTGGAGTACGTCATCTTTACAGTATATATTCCCCTAGGCAGTGGTACCTATGGATATGAATAAAGGGGAACTCTGAGATAGATAATCTGAAACACAAAAAATGTCTCAAACAATTAATTGCAAAAAAAGTGCCATTTTTCCAACTATCTTATTCAACTACTTCCAAAACTGTTATTTTGCAATACACAACAAACATCACAGAGAGAATGGTATAATGATGTCCTATGTATCTCTCGCTCAGCTTCAACAATTATTAACTGAACACTTTGATTCATCTCAACCCTCACTCACTTCTTTCCCACTTTTGAAACTAATTCCAGCTATCATATCATTTCTTCTTGAATATTTCAGTTCCCTGGTTAAAAGATTCTGTGTGGGGCGCCTGGGTGGCTCAGTGGGTTAAAGCCTCTGCCTTCGGCTCAGGTCATGATCTCAGGGTCCTGGGATTGAGGCCCGCATCGGGCTCCCTGCTCAGCGGGGAGCCTGCTTCCCCCTCTCTCTCTCTGCCTGCCTCTCTGCCTCCTTGTGATCTCTCTCCCTCTGTGAAATAAATAAATAAAATCTTAAAAAAAAAAAAAGATTCTGTGTGGATCATTTGCCTCATACTAACCCTGTTCCATCTGATGGACACTAAATCCCCATGACTCACTGATCATGACAAGGTGCAATGTGGAATTCTGGAGTAGGTTGTGTTCAATTGAGGGATCAGTTACATACGAAGTGGGGGACCTTATCGAACGTCATGAACCTCCATTTCCTCAGGTGAAAATGGGATAAAAGTACCTTCTTGTGGGGTTGCTCTGGGAATTAGAAATACTATGTGTAAAGCATATAAAGTACGTGGAAAAGGCCTGTCTATAGCTCCAGAACAGGTACAACTCTGAAAAATGTCCTACTTCTGACACCTAGGTGGTCTAAACTTCAGAGCAGTGTAAACACCCAAATCCAACCTCAATTTGTCTGTGAATCGCCTAACCAAATTCTCACTGCATTTCTATCTTGAAAGAATTCTGGTTCTTTGTGCCCAGACACAAGTGGGCCTCACTGAGGAAGACAAACACAATCCTTCCAAGTATTTATTTGAACGGCAGGGCCAACTTTAAAAAGCGAAGTGACTTTTTACTACTATTGGCCCATTTAACATAGAATATCCAGTTGCTACCTTATGTTACTGACTCCCGAATCTTAAATTCTCAGTCATCCTCTCCTGAGGTACAGACAGGCAGATGCCACAGCTAACAGCCAGTTCTACCTTCATATTCCACAGACAGTTCACACTAGCATGCCACACACTGAGATTTTCCTTTCTTTGTCTAGAAACCTACTTGTCCTGTATGGGTTAATGGGACCAAGCCAGAAACATGGGATTCATCTGAGAACAGGCCCTTTTCTTAACCCTCACGTGGAGCTGGTCCACAATTCTGATGGCTTCTGGATGTCTCCAATCCAGCTTCCTTCTACCCCAGTGCACATGCCTTGATTGCAGTCGTTGTTACCCGTCTCTTGGTTAGCCCTCTCCTGACCTATTCTCCCACCAACCAGCACCATCCACCTCACTCCATTCTCTACATTCTTGCTAGAATCATCTTCACATTGACATGTGACCCTATCGGCCCCCTTCTTGAAGCTTCCATGAGCTCTTTTTAGAGGAAAAAGTTACCAATAAGCTAGAGGCTTGCTTGGTCTTATTTCTGCTATTTTTCCCTCCTTAAATTCCGCACCCCTATCCTTCAAAATGTTAACCCAAGTTTCATTTCCTCTGACCTCCTTCCGTAGAATTGGTCCTCTCTTCTTTGGGTCCCTCCCAACCCTGGGATCCCACGTTGCAATTATTTACTTACACCTGTTTTCCCTACTAAGCTGAGCTCCTTGAAAGTTGGGACCTGGTATTATTCATCTCTGTATCCCCAGCATCCACCACAAAGGAAACTCTCACAAATGTTTGTTGACTGCACAAATTCTGTTATTAGTATAACCTTACTGCATACCCCACAGTGGCAACCGTCCCTTGAAAAAATCCCCACAGCTACAGAAATACAAAATCCTGTTTGTTCAAAATTACAGTGCAAATAAAAAAAAAGGAAGAAGTGATGGAGGTTTGGATTTAAAACAAAGGGAAAGTCACAATAGCCAAAAGGTGGAAAGAACCCATGTGTTCATCAACTCATGATGGATAAACCTTGAAAAACTATGCTAAGTGAAATAAGCCAGACGGCAAAGGACAAATACTGCATGATTCCACTAATACAATGTACCTAGATTAGAAAAATTTAGAGACAGAAAGTAGAATAGGAGTTGCCAGGAGCAGAGGAATGTGGAAATGGGTAGTTTCTGTTTGAAATGATGAAAAAGTTCTGGAAATAGGCAGTGTTGATACAACATAGTGATTGGGAGAGGAGGTTATCTATTTGTTATAGCAGCTTAGCCCACCTGACCAATTCAGCTGGTACTTTAGGATTTCTCCGGGAAAACAAAACCTCAGCACAGATGTTTAAAATAACAGGAGATGATTTTACCAAGTTGATACATCCATAAAACACATTCAATTCTGGAAATTCAGATAATTTGATAACTCATGTAAAGTGTCACATTTTATTTTTGCACTAAAAAGAGTTTGTTAAGAAAAAAGTAAACAAGATTATTGAGGATATCTTTTAAGTTTGGGAGTAGTTTTTACATCTTTCAGCCATCCTTTACTTTCTTTGGTCCAGACCTTCACTATTTCTTCATTGGCTGCCTACATGGTCCTCCTGCCTCTCTGCCTCCCTGTGCAAGCTTTTCTCCACAGCACACTGCCTACTGATATCCTCTGTTTCTGCATGTTTCTGGTCCTGTTAACAACTTGCAACTGCTTCGTAATATTTAGGGATAAATTCTCAGTTCCTTGGTTGGACACAGTGTTTCCCACAACCAGGCCTCAAACATTTCTTCTTTACCAACTTACTCCTGCTAAGAAGATAGATCTACCTACTGTACCAACAGCAAAAAGAACCATTTGTTGTCTATCTTGGATTCGTGTCATTACAGAACATCACAGAGTATGTTGAAGCTAGAATAGACTTTGGAGATTAGGTTATGAGGAACGGAAGCCCAGGAGATCTGAGTGGGTTGTATAAAATCAGGAAGGAAGGCAGGAGACCTCCAGGGAAGCTTTGGACCACTCCAAGCTTGAGTAATCTTTCTTTCCTACCTTTAGAAATTGCAAGTTACTTTCTGTTCTGATCCTAGGGTACCACTTATATAATGCATGTAAGATTTTTGTCATTGGTATCCCATGAGGGAAAAAAAATCACAACTCATTTATGGTTATTTATTTGACTTTTCTTGGTTTCCATCCATAGGAAAACGGTGATGGTGCTATTTTAGGTTTTTTTTGGTAGTGGGAGGGAGCACCTAGTACAGTGTGAATTTCATAGTAGGTGTTAATTATTCAACAAATGTCACTTATTTAATAAGTGATAAGTATATGTTTAATTTTAATGTATTTAATATTTAATAAAATTTACTCTAATATTTTCTAAGATTAACATTTGCCTGAGTCTCTTCCCCTACTAATTAGACCACTGATAAGGTTTGACTAGAAGTTCACCATGAGCTTATAGATTGTAAATTTTTTGAAAAAAATTTTTTGAAGAACTACACTTGTATATAAACTCATATAAAGATATAGATTTCATTACATTCCATTATTGAGTTTTTTCAAAAAGGTTAAAGGATCAAGACTTAGTCACTAACTTGTAAAAAAAACGTTCTCTTTCTTCAGTGAATATTTTTAAAGCATATTTAAAACAACGTAAAATAATAATCTGTTTGCATAGTTTTGAACCTTGAAAAGCATAAGGGTGTTTTACTAACTTATTCACATAGGTTGTTCAAAAAGGGCCTTTTGTTCCCCACCATGCCATGAATCAAATTTACAGCATAAACACTTATATAAAAGAATAAAGTGTACACTATAAAAGAATAAAAGTGTACACTATTAAAAGTTATCATTTAATTTATATTTATGAAGCACTCATATGTCAGAGACATGCTATGCATTTCACATGTTTCATCTCATTTAAGTCTCCCCACTCAAGAACAAACTATCATGGTTCTTTCTTTTTAAGAAAAGCAAAAATTGGGGATCAGAGAGGTTAAGCAATTTGCTCAAGGTCATAGGGCCAACGTGTGGTTAGAACTGGAATTTGGGTGTAGGGCTGACTTGGCTTTAATCACATTGCTATAAAAACACCTGGATTTTCTGTATATGATCTGCAAAACTGACAGGGAAGAGTAGGGGAGGGAAACTTTCAAAAGAACAAAGAATAAAAACTCTTAAAATTGGGGATTAAAATAATTTGCATGTGAAAGCAAATGCAACTCTATTCCAAGGATGCCTCAGACAAAACTTCGCAAAACAGGATCCTCTTTGCTCCTGGAAAATCTGTGTCCTCTAAATAGGCACTGACAAATTTGAAAATTCCTTTCCTGCCTTTGGAAAGTTGGGTGCACTGAGCTCTGACACATGTACACACAGCTGCTATCTGGTGACTTCACTGTTTTGTTGGAATTTTAAAGAACATTAAGTTAGCTATTTAAGAACATACTACCAAGTTCTTTAAACAATGTTACTTTTTCTTTGCAATTGTTTTAGAAAAACGCCTAAATTAGAAATGGCTAAATAACTGTTTTCAAAGACATTATTTTATTCTGTTTGTGGTGTTCTAAACAGCTCGCTCTCCCCAAAACAACCACACACATCACCAAAACAACACCCGTGACACCACAATGACACTTCTCCCACAACTTGGGCAAGACTACAGTTACCCCTTCCACAATGGAATGAGGGGTAAGAGGGCATCCAGACCAGCGGAAGACCCGATATACAGGTGCAACCACCTTCAGGTGCATTAGGGTATTTTTCCCTCTACAAGAAAAAAGAATCTTCAGAGGCACCCTTTCATTTTAATACGGCTTTCACTTATATACAGAGGTAAAAATATCCTGACCCATCTTCTTCTGGTAGAAGAAGGAGGTATCCCGTAAATTTGCACAAACAAGGGCGCAGTGGAATCCCGCCATGGGTACCGGAAGTAGAGCACAATTAGCAGAGGTGGGGTACGCGCTTCCAAGGGAGGCGGGGACGCAAGAGGGATGCGAGGTGGAGCCCCGGGAAGCTGGCCACAGCAGGCGACGGCTCAGGCCGGCGCCCGCAGCCCTGGTTTGTGCATCAGCCGCTGCGGGGCGCGCTCTTACCTCGCAGCCCGCGAACCAGCCTCTCAGCCCAGGCCACTCGGGGCGGCTGCCCGTCCAGGGGGAGGTGGCGATGCAGCGGGTCCCCGCCGCCGGCCGGGCTGGGACTCGGCGGGCCCTGGTCCTCTCGCCTCCGCCGCCTCCCGCTCGGGTGGCCAGGGCCGTGGTAACCCCCCAGCCCCCGGCCCCGGGCGCCCACGGAGCTCACG
>LNAC01000229.1:1707373-1858433 GCA_002007465.1 Ailurus styani | reverse complement strand
GCCTCGCCCAGCCGCCGGGGCGCGCTGCAGGGGGAGGTGCGAGGAAGCCGCCCCCGCGGACGGCGCGGTCGGCGAGCGGCGCCCGGGCTCGCGTTCCAAGTGCAGCCGGAACCCGGGTGCGGGCGTCCACATTCCGTTCGGGTGGGGGGGCGCGGGCGTCCACATTCCGTTCGGGTGGGGGGGCGCGGGCAGGGAGGGGTTCGCTGCCCCGCCCGCTCGCCTGCGGGGAAGGGGGTTCTGGAGCTGTCACTGCCTGCGGGACCCCGACAGATGCTTGGGTCCCTGTTAACCGCCAGGCTCCTCTGCCTCGATTGCCCAAAGTGCAGAGAGAGCGAGAGAGCGAGAAAACCATTTTATGGGATGGTGTGTACTAGCGAAATCCAGCCTGCGCTGGCTTGCCGCAGGGGCAGAGAAATCTTCATTTGAAAACTACCAACAGACTACTAATGCTGACTTGCTTGGCCCGTGGCGGCCCCCTTGTCCCCGCTTCTGCTGCTTTTTGGATGGTTTCTTCAACCTCTGGTCGCCTCCTCTCTCCACACACTGTGGGGACCCCAAAGATTCCGTCCTGGAGCCTTCAGAGCGCTGCTTGTCTGAGCGTGAGCTCATCCCCTCCCCCCGCTGCGGGCTCCTGCTCTGGCTTCCGAGTCACCATCCCACGTCAGCCCTGGGGCCAGAACTTTATTCCCACCCTACGGAACATCCAACTGGATCTTCTGCAATTGTCTCAGACTTAACCTATCCCAAATTCAATATCCATTCTCTCGCTCTTTTAAGCCTGCGTCACCTCCTGTGCCCCCAGTGGAAATTTGAGGCATGGCTGTCCTCACTTCTTAAACTGTGCTTCTCCATGATACCCTCATCTGTCTGCTCTTCTCCTCCTACACATCATCTCCCCAAATCTTGTTACTTCTGCTCCATAAATCTCTCCGATAGGATCTCTGTTTCTCATCCCTGTTGTCAGGGATTTCGTCCAGAGCCCTTGGTCTGTGTTTTGTTTTATTCCTCATTGGAACAACAAACCGGTCAATTCTATCTCCATTCGCCACTTCAAGGTGCCCCGCGTTCCCAGATTGTATTCAGAACCAAAAGTGCTCCTGTCACATTGATACTTGGATACCTCTGGGGGCTTCCGACAGCTTAATAGGTAAAATTTAATTTCTTTAGGTCTGGTTAGTAAATTGTCTTCATCTGCCCTTGTATTTATTGGTTTGTTAGGGCTGCCATAATGAAGTATCAGAGACTGGGTACTTGGCTTAAGCAACAAAAATTTATTGTTTCACAATTCTACAGGTTGAAAGTGTAAGATCAAGATGTTGGCAGAATTGGCTTCTCCTGAGGTCTCTCACCTTGGCTTGTAGATAGATGGTGGTTTTCCACTGGTGTCTTCACATGGTGGTCTCTTGGTAAGTGTCAGTGTCCTAATCGCATCTCATAAGGACACCAACCACATTGAATTCAGGTCTATTCTAATGGCCTCACTTTAACTTAATTACCTGGAAAAAAAGAACAAAAAAACAAAACAAAACAAAAAACAAAAAACCCAACCCTGTCTCCAAATACAGTCACATTGTGAGTTGTTGGGGGATTAGGACTTCAACATATGGATTTTTGAGGGGGACACAATTCAGCCCATAACAGCTCCCCACTCTACTTTTCTATTGGTTCCCATCTTGTACATACATCAAAGCAGCATCCTTTGTTGCTCATAACATGATGATTTTATTCAGGTAATCATGGCTACCTATCATCAATTCTACAGTTTATCTATTTAGTTATCTGTTTCCTTTACAGATAACTTTTTAAAGACAGGGTGTGTTTTTCCCAATTTACTACCTCAGCCCAAATTCTACTTAGAATTCTTTATTAATTAAAGCTCTCAAACATCTGTTTTCTTTATGCCTGTCAGTTCCTCACAAATTTATTGTCTCTTTGTCTAAAAAATATGGAAACTGCCTCCCTTGGTCATTTGTTTAGGCCTCAATTTCATTATTAGGCCTCTGTGTGCACATAATAAAACTTTGGGTTTTTTTCCCCCCTTATTAATCTGTCTCATGTAAATTTAATTCTAAGTTCAGCTGGAAGAACTTGAAGGGCAGAATAGCTTCCCTTCCCTATAATACTAAATTATATTCTTCCATCTGTTATTATTTAGACTTAGGGCATGTATCTTACCAATGAGATAACTCCTTGCAGTTATGTCCCAAGAGTATTTTGTTTTATCTTGTATATTCTACTAAAATAATAATGTTACTTACTATGCATAGTGAAAGCAAAGAACTTGAACCCAATAAATAAATAGTAATTGAATTAATTCTGTTATTCTATTATTCCTTGGTATTATTGTTTTTCCATTCAGTATTCTCTTCCCTGTATCTCTGGACTATATAGACTTGCTAGCAAAAAAAAAAAAAAAAAAACAAAAAAAAAACAAAGACAAAATGGATAAACTAAGGAAAGGAATAATCTGCTGTGTTCTAAACCTTGAACTGTTGAAAATCAAAACATCCTTGGGAAACAAATATCACAAAACTGAAAATAGCATTTTGAACAGTGACTTAATAATGGTTTCATGTGGAGGACGCCTGGGTGGTTCAGTAGGTCAAATACCTGTCTTCAGCTCGGGTCATGATCTCCAGGTCCGGGGATCCAGCCCAGAGTTAGGTCCTCTGCCAGGCAGGAGTCTGCTTCTCCCTCTCACTCTGCCCCTCCTCCCTGCTCATGCGTGCCCCGCCCCCTCTCAAATAAATAAATAAAATCTTTTAAAATAAATAGTTTTCTGTGGGCATAAGCTATTCCAAGGCCCCTTGGACCTTAGGGCAGAAATGGTGGTACCTGAAGGTTAAAAAGGGCTCTATACGAAGAATTCGTCTTAACCAAAGGTCTAACAGTATGACTGAAAATGATGATGCCTGACTAGGCTCGCACAGTCCCTCAACAATTGCACAGGGAACGCAAACTCCTTAAGGGCTGGGCTTTGGGCCTGTTGCACTGATTGCATTCTTTCATAGTGTTGTGCTCCACATAGCAGGTGCTCAAGAACTATTTGTTGTAGAATCCTCTGTGCTAGGCAGGGAGTGTCTGGCCTTAAGAAGCTCATAATCCAGTTGTGACAAAAACCAAAAACCACATAAGTTATTATAATAGATGAAAATATTTATCATAATTAAGATAGAAGAGCATGGGGCACCTGGGTGGCTCAGTCAGTTAAGCATCTGACCCTTGACTTCAGCTCAGGTTATGATCTGAGGGTTTTTTCTACAGCTTCCTCAGCTTTAAAGTTCCTGTCTCTGGTGGTTAGGATATCTTTGTACTTCTTAGTACAGGAATAGTACCTTTCATATGGGAAACTGATTTCTTGCTGGAGGGGGTTGGAGGTGGTTATGAGTATCCTACACCAACTGTTTCTTAAGTAATTTTATTTAAAATAATCAGTATGCTAAAGTTCACTTTTTGGGGTGGCTGGCCCCTATGGTACCAAGTCAGTATGAAGTCTTTCAACACAAGAAGGAGTTGAGGAGAGAGACTACTCAGGCTGGCACAGGAGGGAAAGGTAGGGCTAAATCACAGAAGGCCTGAGATGCATGTTAAAAAGTATAGCCTTTATTTAATAATAATAATAATAATAATAATAATAATAATAATAATAATGTATCTTCTTTTAGAGTGTCAATGATTTAAAACAAAATCTGAAACATTCTTTTTAAGACTACAGCATTGTCTCCAAAAGAATTTGGACTCACCAAAAATGCGTCCACACAGACATAATTCAGAATTAAATGTGTGCTTGCCCAAAATTTCAATTACAAATCTTCACAAGTAATGTGATGTTTTAAAAATTCAGAGAAATATTTGTGTAACATAACGTGGATAGTATTTAATGCATCACATTCTAAATCTTACATTCCAAGAATTTCACTACCAGTTCCAATCTCAGTTTTCATAAACCCATCACCAGCCATGCAATGTATTTCCTGCTCAAATACCTAGTCATTCTTTCTGGCTTCCTAATGTTCTCTCTTGTGCTTTTACCTTGGCATGGTTTCCCCCTTCGGAGCGCCTTGCATTTCCTCAAGTGGGCCTTGACACTGTAAATTTCTCTCCCTTCCCACAGAATTCCTTCCTTTAATATTCATTTTATAACCCTATTTCTCACAAGAAGTGTTCTCTTATTAAATAACTGAGATGCATATTTAATAACTGAGAACTCATATTTTTCTTCCTAGTTACCATAATCCTGTGGCCATATTGTAAGTTTCGATAATCTACGGGGCCTGAAATACTGTGTGGGATACGTAACATAGCTAGATGCTATTTGGTTTTATTTCATTTGTGAGGTAAGTTCTTCTGGAACATGCTACACAAACCCCATCTCTTTGTCTCAGTGCCATGGTGGATACTCAGACAAGGCCTTTAAAAGGCAACCTAAAAACATTCCAGTCTGATTTAATACTTAGTATTCTCCACTCTTCTGGCTTCTGTATTATTAGACTTGCCTGTTTGTTTCCTGTTTTGCTTTTATTTTCCCATGCGAACAGATGATGCAGACACAAACAGAAGGACCCTGAAGACTCCACCTTCCAAAGGAAATCCAAAAGGACTCTCTGGCTTGTGTGGTGTTGCTTAGCAACCCACCCAAACAAACATGTTTCCCTCTCAAATTTTTCCCAGTCCTTATTTATTCAAGAACATTGTAAAATAAATTTTTACCACTTGACATCTGAAATCATTAGAAAAAAATTTGGTGTTTTGGGCTTTATAAGAACTGCTAACCATACTAAAATTTTTACTTGTTTTTATTTCTCAATTTACTGCACTAATAATGCAAGACTAGGATTTGCGATATTCTACCTTATGTCTAGAATTTGGTTTGGATGTGTCCCTGTCTCGGTGGGAGTTACCTTGGCAACGTTGTTGGCTGGCACTGTGATTTTGATGACTGAACCTCTCTATCTCAGTTTCCTTCTGTGAATAATGTGGTTATATATCTACCTTACAAATTCCCACAGAATTTTCGCTGAACACGTAATGAGGGAATATTAACAAATTCATCAAAAACTTACAGGGTATCCACTAAACACCAGGTTCCATGTTGGATTCCAGAGGGGCAAGGATAAGACATCATTCCTACCTGCAAGGGGATCAATTCGGAGATGCCCGGAAACATCATTACATCATCCCCAAGCCCTTTTCTACACCTTTTAAAGACTTGGAATCTTTCTAGACTCAGGCATCATCTCCTTTTGAAAACTTACTTAGCCACAATCCTGGCCCCTAGCTTGAAATTACTTGCTCTTCTACCCTGTCAAATTTTATCACAACACTCTTCTTTTCTTTCTTTCTTTCTTTTTTTTTTTAAGATTTATTTATTTGAGAGAGAGAGAGAGTTTGTGAGTGAGTGGGAGGAGGCACAGTGGGAGAGAATCTTTGAGCAGACTGAGCGTGGAGCCTGATGAGGGACTCCATCTCATGATCCATGAGATCATGACCTGAGCCAAAAGCAAGAGTTGGATGCTTAACCAACTAAGCCACCCAGGTGCCCCAACATTTATCATTTCATGTTAAAAATATCTGTTAACAGAGTTGTCCTCCCGAGTAGCATGTAAGGCAGAGAACTTGGTTTATTTGGTTTGTTTAGCAGTTCAGTAGCCATTCTACTTTCTTACCAGCACAATAATCAGATTTTCTTGGGGAACCACCCTCCCCCCTTCTGAGTCCCTGCCTGCCTCAGATGTGGCTGACACCACCACTAGTTCCCAAGTGATGAGTGTGGAACTCAGGCGTGGCCAACCAGGGCGTCATGAGCGCTTGGCTCCCATGAATGGTATTTACGAAGAGGCGAGGGCTCTGGTTCTACTCAATGGAAATCAGGACAGAACTTTTTTTTCAAGTTGTGGAAAAGAAAAGCGTTTCTTCCTGTTAGATTTAGAGTCAAAGGATATAAGTCTAGACAAGCTGGCAGCCAAAATGTTGATGCTCAAGGGGAAAATGGAGCCAACAGTATATACGTATACATAAAAATAAGTATAATGTGAGGACTGGAAGAATACCAAAATTGATCTAATAGTAATGTTTGGATGGCCATGCTATTCAAGAACATTGTGAAATACATTTTTAAAAAAAATTTTATTTATTTATTTGACAAGGAGATAGAGAGTAGAAGTAGGCAGAGCAACAGGCAGAGGAAGAGGGAGAAGCAGGTTCTTCGCCGAGCAGGGAGCCTGATTTGGGACTCCATCCCAGGACCCCAGGACCCCAGGATCATGACCTAAGCAGCGGCTTCACCAACTGAGTCACCCAGGTGCCTGTGAAATACAGTTTTATCATTTGACGTTTCCTGGTTTTGTCAATCGCAGATATGATATTTATCATCTATATCTTTATTCAAGTTTAAAAGTATTTTGAACAATGCGGGGCCAAGAACAGAGTACTCTGGAATACTGCTCTTTACTAACTCAAGTTTATTCACTAATTCCACTTGGATGTAGTTGTTCAAAAATTTTGAATCCAACTATATTTTCGCTAGCCCAGGTTTTCCAAAAGAATGTCAGATTTTTTTTCAACCGCCTTCTGATGCTTATAGCATTAAACTTACAATATCCCTAGATCTACTCGACTCTACAGAATACCTGTTTAATATCCATCGACCACAATCTTAGATACGACTAGGGTGCAGAAGAAATTGTCCTTGCAGGCAAGAAGCTTGTAAGTGGCTCGCAAATACAAGCTGTACACAGATAGAGCAATTAACTGATAAGGGCTTTATGGTACTCATCTGGAAAGGGGTTTCTGTTGTTGGTTTTAAGATTCTAGAGTCTAACTCCTAGGGATTCTGATTTATTACGTCTTAGGTGGGTCTTACGAGATGAAGAAAGACCAGCTTCTGATGATACCATTTGAGTCCCTGAGCCAGCACTAATTGAAGGCAGATCTAGCCCTGGACTTCATCAGCCCTAACATTTCCTTTCTGGTTAATTTATTTTAGGTTAGGATTTCTGTCCCTTGCAATTAAAATAGTACTAATAAATTTGAATAGAAGTGAATCTACAGACTGGCAAAAAGTCGCGTTAGTTACGTGCATCAGAAGCTATAGGGCCACAGGATTGGGCCCCCTTGTCTGGGCACATAGGGTGGTTGGTTTGGCTCCCCACTCTCCAAGAGTTAGGAGATCAGAGACTTTAGAGGATGCTGAACCTTACTTTTCTTTTTTTACATAATTAAATTACAGTTTTGGAGTCTTTTCTGTAATAGTCTGGAAGTCATTTTTAAAATGGACTTTTTAAAGTAATTTTTAATAGCAGTTCTTAATTTTGATAAAGTCCAATTTATGAATTTTTTCTTTTATGAATTATACATTTGGTGTCATATTTTTAAGAATCTCTGCTTCACCAAAGGCCATAAACATTTTCTCTTATATTTTCTTTTAGAAGTTTTATAATTTCAGGTTTTATGTTTAGGCATATAATCCATTTTGAGATAATTTTAGCATATGGTGGGAGGTATAAATCAAGTTTTTTTTCCTTACATATGAGAATCCAGTTGTTCTAGCATCATTAGTTGAAAAGATAATCTTTGGGGCACCTGGATGGCTCAGTGGGGTAAAGCCTTAGGCTAAGGTCATGATCTCAGAGTCCTGGGATAGAGGCTCTCTGCTCAGCAGGGAGCCTGCTTCCTCCTCTCTGTCTGCCTGCCTCTCTGCCTACTTGTGATCTCTCTCTGTCAAATAAAATAAATAAAATCTTAAAAAAAATTAAAAAAAAGAAAATACAATCCTTTCTCTCTTGAATCATCTTCGCATTATTTTTGAAAATCAATTGACCATATATGTGTGAGTTTATTTCTGCATGTTGTATTCTCTTTTTTTGATTTATGTGTTTAACTTTTTACTAACACCATCTTACTTTGGTTACAATAGCTTCCCTCATACTCTTGCTCACTGACTACATATTTTAAATTCATAAATTTTAATGGTTTAATTTTATTTAATAACTCTGTCTGGTCATAGTCCTTACTTTGGCCTGACCTATAAAGGGCTTCTCATCAGTTTATTAGAGAGGATTAGTGAGCTATGTTGGTTTTCTGTCTGAATGTTATTTAGAAATTATTTACAAATGTAAATTTTAATATCAGCATCAATTTTCTAAATTAAGCAAGCAATTGTTTTTTGATCTGTCATTTTTTTTAGTAGTCTTTGAAAAACAAGGTATTGAAAAACTCCATGAAAAACTCTTCTGAAAAACAAGGTATTAACAAATATGTACTCTCTACCAACACTTTTTTTTTAAAGATTTTATTTATTTATTTGACAGAGAGAGAGATCACAAGTAGGGAGAGAGGCAGGCAGAGAGGGGGAAGCAGGCTCCCCGCCGAGCAGGGAACCTAACTCAGGGCTTAATCCCAGGAACCTAAGATCATGACCTGAGCCAAAGGCAGAGGCTTTAACCCACTGAGCCACCCAGGTGCCCCTCTACCAACACTTCTAAAAATTAATAACTTTGACATTGTCAAATTCTATAAACTTTTATTTTATTCTAAAATAATAGATATAATATTTCATCTTAGATTTAGATATATTCAGTACTCATAACCAATACTTTTAAAACATGGATTCCCCTTCCCTGAGTCCTCTTGATTCAATCCTTTTGGGATAGATTTTTTTTTATAAAGTGTTCTTTTTTTCTTTTTTTAAAAGAAGGACTCATTAATGCCTCATTACTCCCAGAGCCTGTACAAAATTGAGAGTGCCTTTCTGTTGCCATAAACATAAAACAAATGGGCCGGCCATAATATTCTTGGCTCAATCTTGTCTTCCTTCTTTTCAAGATTCTGAACACATTGCCCCACCTTCCTCTGTCATTAAATGTTGCCATGGAGAAGTAAAGTTCAGATTCAACCTATTCTTTTCTCTCAGCAGATGACTTGATTTTTGTGCCCAAAAGTTACCTGCTTAGTAAATTTTTTATTAACCTGCTCTAGAATACATCATTGTTGATTATTATGCATAATTATTTTTTTGGGAAAAATTATATGGGTTGAATCAGCAAATTCAATTTGTCATTTATTTAAATTTTCTTCTTTTGTAATATTGAGGTATTTTAAATTTTTGCTTTCTTAATTCAGGAATACCAATTATGCATATGTTGGAGCTACTGTGTTTGACTTCTGTATTATCTTCTTTCTAATTATTTCTTTTTAGCATTTTCTATTTTTTAACAGAATTTTTACAAATCCTGCCCTCCATGTCACTGTATCTTTCATTTTTTTAAAATGTATTTGGTGACAAAGAACTGAAATTAGGAACAGACTAAGTTGATGCTAATTATCCCTGGAGACTGAGCATACTGTTTCACAAGATCAAGGTAAAAAATCCATGCACATATTCATTTTTTTAAATTGTACATGCAGATATGGCCTTTAGAATCAGACTTTTTATTATACAGGATGCTGCCTATATAAGGACATGAGATTGGATTGGTGATATGAGCTATAATTTTTAAATGCCTTAACTTAGGCACTCAAATGAATGTTGTCTATGAAGCAAGGGTATATACTTACTTAAATGTTGTTATTGATGTGGAATATGGATTTGGAAGTCTTTTGGAATAAAAGTTATCTCTCCCACCCCTGAAAAAAAAATAAAGATTTTATTTCTTTATTTGAGAGAGGGGAGGGTAGAGCACAAGCAGAGGGTGGGGAGGGGGAGGGGTAGAGGGAGAGGGAGAAGTAGGGGGCCCAACGCAGGGCTCATTCCAGGACCCCAAAATCATGACCTTAGCCACTGAAGGCAGAGGCTTAACCAACTGAGCTGCCCAGGAAACCCTGTATCTTTAATTTTTATAGTTTTGAATGTGGCTTTTATTTCTCTATTTATTTTAAATCCTTAATTCCTCCTGTGAATTCTACCACTTCACTTTTTATTCTCTTTGGTCTTATCTTTTATTTGGTCTTTTTCATTATTTTTTTTTAGTTAAAATTAGTTTTAAAGGATTTCTCTTCCCAGCCCTGATGGAGCAAAAGGGATAGATATAACCACTTACCCTCAATTAAAAAAAACAACAACAGTCAAGTTTTATAAAGAACGGTTTTCAAACATCAGACAGTCAGCAGGGATGAACAGTAATCCTTGAAAGAAGATAAACAAATGAGGAGATGAACAAAGGATGACAGTTCTATAGTTTCCCAATAATTCCCTAGAGCGGGTTCCCAGGCTATAGTGCAGTCCCTCCCTGCTGAGAAGACTAAGTTGAGAATTTGGGAAGGCCAGGGTGGCCAATGAGGCCAATTTGCAGACAGAGTACCAGAGGGGAGAGAACTGCAGAAAGAGCTCCAGAGGTCCCCAGAGTTGCCCTTGAGTCTTCAGAGTATGCATGTGAGGAATATGTCTGAGGACAGAACTGCCTGCCAGGAAATCTGCAGGGGAAAGAACTACCCCAAAGGAGCAAGTGGGAAAATTTCTGATGCTCTCACAGAGCAGGAAAATTTTCTAGGTCTCAACATTCAAAAAGGGGAAACTTTATAATATATGGGGCGCTGAGTAGAAGACTCAGGAAGATAATGCTTCAGTCATGGGGCCAAATTAGCCTAGAATAAAAACTGGTCCATTCTGTATAACTGCTAGTCAGATTAGCTGGTTGAGTATGCCATCTATTTCCTAATTGAATCTAAGTGACCTTAAGTGATATGCTACAATTTTTCACTACTATTGCGGATCCCCCCTCCCCCCATATTTAAAGACTTTATTTTTTAAGAACAGTTTTATGTTCACACAAAGTTGAGGGAAAGGTACAGAGGTTGCCCATGTTCCTCCTGCCCCTTAGCATGCATAGCATGTCCCATTATCAGCATTTCCCACCAGATTGGTACATTGGTTATATTTGATGAGGCCACATGGACACAACATAATCATGCAAAGTCTACAGTTTACTTGAGAGTTCACTCTTGGTGTTGTACCTCTGTGGATTTGGACAAATGTGGAATAACATATATCCATTATTATAGTAACACTGGTCTTGTAAAATGAGTTTGGAAGTATTCCCTTCTCTTCAATATTTTGGAAGAGTTTGAGAAAGATTGGCATTAATCTTTCCTTAAGTGTTTGGTAAAACTTGGCCCTAGAGCCATTTGGGCCTCAGTTTTTGTTGTTGTTTTTGTTGGGAGATTTTTGATTACTATTTCAATGTCCTTACTTGTCTTTGAACAGTTCACATTTTCTGTTTCTTCATGATTCAGCCTTGGCAGCTTACATATTTCTAAGAATTTATCCATTTCTTCTCGTTTATACAATTCATTGGCATACAATTGTTGGTAATAGTCTCTTATGATCCTTTACATTCCTGTGGTTGTAATGTCCCCTCTTTCATTTCATTTACAGTTTCATTTATAGTTTTATTTGTTTGAGTCTTTTCTCTCTCTCTCTCTGTCAGTCTAATGAAAGATTTGTTTTTATTTTTTCAAAGAACAAATATAATTTTGTAATTTTTTCTATTGTCCACTTATGGTTTCATTTATTTCTGCTCTAATCTTTGTTATTTCTTTTATTCTGCTAACTTTGGCTTAGTTTTTTTCTAGTTCCTTGAGGTATAAAGTTAGGTTGTTTATATGAGAGCTTTCTTTTTCTTAACCCAAGTATTATTCTTATAAACTTCCTACTTAGTGGGGCACCTGGGTGGCTCAGTGGGTTAAGCCTCTGCCTTCGGCTCAGGTCATGATCTCAGGGTCCTGGGATCGAGCCCCACATCGGGCTTTCTGCTCAGCAGGGAGCCTGCTCCCTCCTCTCTCTCTGCCTGCCTCTCTGTCTACTTGTGATCTCTCTCTCTGTCAAATAAATAAATAAATAAAATCTTTAAAACAAAAACAAAAACAAAAACAAAAAAAACTTCCTACTTAGTATTGCTTTTTTTGGATCCTATAAGTTTTGGCAGGTTGTTATTCCATTTCAAGATTCTTTCTGATTTTACATTTAATTTCTTCTTTGACTCATAAATTGTTGAAGAGTGTGTTGTTTAATTTCCATATATTTGTGAATATTCCAACTTGCCTTCTGTTACTGATTTCTAGTTTTATACCATCATGATTAGAAAAGGTTAATATGATTTCAGTCTTCCTAAATTTGTTAAGACTTGTATTGTGGCCCAACATGAAATCTATCTGAAGAATGTGCTTGAAAAGAATGTACATTCTGCTGTTGTTGAAAGTAATGTTCTATACATGTCTGTTGGGTTCATTTGCTGTATTGTGTTATACAAGCCTACCTTTTCCTTTTTGATTTTCTGTCTGATGATGTATCCATTGTTGAATGTGGAGTATGAAGTCCTCTACTATTGTTTTATTTATTTAT
This sequence comes from Ailurus styani, assembly GCA_002007465.1. Lineage (NCBI taxonomy): Eukaryota > Metazoa > Chordata > Mammalia > Carnivora > Ailuridae > Ailurus > Ailurus styani. The sequence goes on along the minus strand of LNAC01000229.1, from coordinate 1,846,096 downwards.
TTATTTATTTTTAAAGATTTTATTTCTTTATTTGACACACACAGAGAGAGAGAGATCACAAGTAGGCAGAGAGGCAGAGAGAGAGGAGGAAGCAGGCTCCCTGCCGAGCAGAGAGCCCCATATGGGCCTCGATCCCAGGACCCTGACATCATGACCTGAGCCGAAGGCAGAGGCTTTAACCCACTGAGCCACCCAGGCGCCCTCTACTATTGTTTTATTGCTGTTTATTTGTTCATTCTTTTCTGTTCATATTTGTTTTGTTTGTTTAAGTGCTCCACTGATGAGTGAATATTTACACTTGCTATGTCTTTCTAATGAATTGGTAGTGATTTTGAATAAATCACTTCCTTATCCAGACTTCTCTATCTAAACTTCTTTTGGCTAAATACCCAGAAGTAGAATTTCTGGGTCATATGGTAGCTCTGTTTTTAATTTTTTGAGGAGCCTCCATCCTGTTTTCCCTAGTCGCTGCACCAATTTACATTTTTACCAATAGTGCACAAGAGTTCCCTTTTCTCCATATTCTTGCTAACACTTGGTATCTCTTGTCTTTTTGATAATAGCCATTCTAACAGGTATGAGGTAATATCTCCTCTGGTTTTGATTTACATTCTCTTGATAATTAGTGATGTTGAGCACCTTCTCATGAACCAATTGGCCATCTTTTGGTCTATTTGGTCTTCTTTGGAAGAATGTCTATTTGGTCTCCTGTCCATTTTTCAATTGGATTGTTTGAGATTTTTTTGCTGTTGCATGGTGTGAATCTCCAAGTATTTAGGTCTTCTTTGTGTTTGTATTTTTTTAGTCAGCATTTTGTAACTTTTATCATACAGATATTACACATATTTTCTTAGATTTATACTTAAACATTCCATTTTTTTAGCAAGTATAAATGACATCACTTTAATTTTGGTTTTAACTTGTTCATTGTCAGTATATAAGAATTCAGTTGATTTTTCTATGTTAATCTTGACTCCTACAATGTTATTGGACTCATTGTTTAGTTCTAGAAATATTTTGTAGGCATCTTGGAATTCTCTACATAGAAAATCATGTTGTCTGAGAATATTTTTTTCTTTTTTAATTTGTATGCTCTTTACTTTTTAAATTAAATTAAATTTATTTTTTCCTTATTGCAATGACGAGAACTTCCAGTGCTACATTGGATAAAAGTGGTGAAAAGGGACATTCAGTTTGTTTTGCTCTTGTTTGTCTAGTGTTTTGAGGTGGGTTAGATCATTGATTTGACACTTTCAGAGGGGCTCTGGAGGCACTGCCAAGTAGAGTCTGCCTGTGTTTCGGCCCATCTCCAAATGCTTTAAGGCTGGAGGGTAGGCGCTATAGACCAACTCTTCGTGGCCCCTCACACTGCCCAAATTCATATGTTGAAGTCCTAACCCCAATGTGATGGTATTAAGAAGCAGGACTTTTGGGACATGGTTAGATCCCAAGAGGGCATGGCCCAGAATGACCTTATAAAAGAGGCTCTAGAGGGATCGCCAGTCCCTTGCACCACATGAGGACACAGCAAAAGATGGCTGTCTATGAACCAGAAAGTGAATTCTCACTAGACACCAAATCTTCTGAGGCCATGATCTTGGATTTCCCAGCGTTCAGAACTGTGAGAAACAAATTTCTCTTGTTCATAAACCATCCCGCTTGTGGTATTTTTGTTACAGCAGCCTGAACAGACTAAGACAGTGGGGGCCTTCTTTAGAAGAACATGTCAGCCTCAGCACTTAATCCCCTTCCTCTCCATTGTTAGTGTCTGGAATGAGGAAGAAGGTGATGGGTGGGGAAAGTCAGGTATTGAGCTTTACTAGGGTGAAAACTTCTCTCAAGAAATTGGATGTATTATTTCCATGCAAAACTTCTATACTTTTACTCAGTAATTTCTAAATTATAACTTCAAAGTGGTACCTTGATATGTTATAAACAATATTGGTAATACTTAGGGCACTTTTAGGACACTTCCTCTGGATTTTTCTTTAGGTCTATCCCGTATCCTTTTGGTGGTTCCTCAGAGGCAACTGATTTTTTGTCTTTTTGGTTGCCAACCTATGCTTTCAATTTGACTAGCTGTGTATGTCACATCTATGCCACATAGGTCTCACAGATTTATTTGTTTGCATCTTTGCTTACACTAAAAGATGATTTTGTTGTTCATCTGACATTCAAATATAACAGTGTCCTTTATTTCACCTGGAAACTTTTTAGAAAGTTCAGGCCAGTCGTAATTATTGAGTAATTCAATGTCTGGATTTGCTTGTTTTCCTAGGATTTGATTCTGTTAAAAATCTTTTTACAAAAACATCTCATACGGGATGTTGTATGTTTCTTATTGTGTGACATTAGGAAGCAAACATTGAGTCATCTCATTTGTGAAGCTAAGTTTGAATACTAGATGAAAATGGTGACCACCAAAGCTCTCTAGTTAGAAGCATCTTCTTTGGGAATCACTAATTTGTGGGAGTGATCTTCTAGGACAAGGTGAATATCCTGTTGCCAATAACCTTTTGTGCAATTATTTTAACACTCATTAGTGATCAGTTCCTGAGTCAATATTGTACTGTGGGTTGCAAACTGATTTTCTAATTTTATCATTCCTTCTACATTTACTATTAGCTGACATTTATCTTACGGTATCATTATGTATCAGTGAAACTAAAAAAATTAATTTGTTATAATTCATTATTGCCATTGTTCTTTTTATTCTCACATCCCTCCAGTTTTGACGAATGGAAATCCCCTTCAAGTTTGGTCTTTGGTCCCTTAGTTATGACCCCCTTTTGTCTTTGAGGGTTTCCTTGCATTCTATCATTAAAGAAATTTCCCAGGCCCATTTTTTTTCTCGTTTTGCCCAAGGAACGGGAATCAGCTTTTTTCCCCCAAAAAGCCTATGACAGCTCTCAGTTTTCTGCTGCCCTGCTTCGTGGTATTGGCAATTGGACCCTGTGCACATGGCCAGCTGGAATGATGGCCAGCTTTGTCAGTAGATGGCACTGGAGGGATGCTGCAGGAAATGGGCTCTCTTGCTGGCTCGTGTCCTATCTTTCTGCTCCTCCAATGGGGCTGCTGCCAGCTCCGTGCAAGAACACCCAGGGTCCGTCACTCGCTGGTGAGCTTTCCTGGCTCCTTGGCCTGCAGGGTTTTGCTCTGCAGTCATGGTCCATGGTTTCCTGCTTGCCAGCCTCAGCCTCCCGGTACTCCAGTGGCAATTGTCCCATAGGCCAGCATCAGCCCGCCAGCAATGGACCGGCTGTAGCCCAGGATAACGATGCAAACTTCTCCGCGGTCCCCTGGGATACCACCCATTCTCTCTCATGAAGTCTGAACCTTAGTTTTGAGAATTAACTGGATTAACTTGGTATGTCGTTGGCTTTGAGCCCAGAGTGGAGCTGCTTGCCAGGTGGAAATGGGATGCTTGTATGGCAGGCAGGGACAGCACAATTAATAAAGCTATTGCCTGTAGCTGATTGTGATGAAGTGGCAAATGAAGCAAATATAATGGGAGCCCAAGGGGCAGTTCACTAATGGTGAGTTCAAGGATGGGGGTGTCTTAGCTTGTTTGAGCTACTGTAACAAAATACCAAAAAAGCTGTTTCCTTACAAACAATAGACATTTACTTCTCACAGTTCTGGAGCCTGGAAAATTCAAGATCAAGGCCTCCGTAGAGTTGTCTGGTAAGGGCCTGCTTTCTGGGTCATAGACAGCCGTATTCTTACTGTGACCTCTCATGGCGGAAGGGGCCAGGGAGCTCTCAGGGTCTCTCTTATAAGGACACTGATTCCATTTGTGAGGACTCAACTCTCATGACCTAGTCACCCTAATACCCTCATTTTAGGGATTAGGTTTCAAAATACAAATTTTGGAGGGACATGAACATTTAGTTTATAGCTGGTGATACGGGATTGAGTCTTCTCATAGTTAGGAAAGCTTCCCCACACCCAAGTTGTAAAATAACTCCCTCGCATATTTGTCTAATGTTTTTATAGTTTCATTTTAAATTTATGTCTATTTGGAGATTATTCTGATGTACAGTGTGAGATATGGATCCAATTTTATCTTTTTCTGAATGAATATCCAGTCACTCAACACCATTTATTTAAAAGTCTATCTTTTCCCAAATGATCTTAGATGCTTTCTAGTAGTTTCCATATGTTTTTGGATCTATTTTTGGATTTTCTATTCCTTTCCTACTCTATTTGTTTGCCAGTACCACAGTGTTTTTATTAGAGAGGCTTTATAGTCTGATTTAATATATGTTAGGGCTAGTCCTCTCTTACTGCTTTTATTTTTCAGGATTTTTCTTCCATTATTGTATGTTTATTTTTCCATATGAGCTTTAGAATTAGCTTGCAACACTCCAGGAAAAAGTTTACCTTTATTTTAATTGGAATCACACTTAGGTATTACTTGGGGAGGATTGTCATCTTTATGGTGTTGAGTTGTTTTATATGAGAACAAATGATGTCTTTCGATTTCTTCAAGGCTTTTTTAGCTTACAGATATGTTTTTCACTTACTGAAGTTTTCTGATATAGTTTTGGCACATTTACTTAAGTATTTTATCCTTTTTTGGTTTCTATATTAAATGACATTGTATCTTTTAAATGGTTACTGTTTGCATTTTTATATATATGTTTCAGGTAAATTGTATATTACAGTACTTTACAGAAATTATTACCTTTAGTACTGATTCTTTGTTTTCTAAGTGTAGTACTACATGGTCTACATAGAGATATGATTTAATTCTTTCTCAAATCTTATGCATCTAAATGCTTATGATTATTAATTTTTATCTCCAATACTTTGCTACACAGTAGTGGAGCAGAGGACATTACTGCTTTGTCCTTGATCTTAATGAGAATTGTTTCTCCATTAAGTAGGATGCTGGTTTTTGAGCTGAGGTATAAAATATTTCATCTTGTTAAGAAAGTATATCTTAATTTTTATATTATTTTTTTTTGAAATTAAGAATGAGCGTTGGGCGCCTGGGTGGCTCAGTGGGTTAAAGCCTCTGCCTTCGGCTCAGGTCATGATGTCAGGGTCCTGGGATCGAGGCCCGCATTGGGCTCCCTGCTTGGCAGGGAGTCTTCTTCCTCCTCTCTCTCTCTGCCTGCCTCTCTGCCTACTTGTAATCTCTCTCTGTCAAACAAATAAATAAAATTTAAAAAAAAAGAATGAGTGTTGAAATTTGTCAAAGGTTGTGCTGCATTTTACTATGTGTTCACAATTATTTCTTTTTACCCTTCTTCTATCATGATTTATTGTTGGGAGAGAATACTTCACCTGTACACTGATTTTGGGTTTGAGCATGTGACTTGCTTTAAGCAATGGAATTTGATCAATAGTAGTAGTGTGTAAAGTTCAGAGTCTGAAGCATCATATGTTTCTGTTCAATCCTCTTGTGTTTCCACCTCTACCATCAGAAAGACATGTGCTTGGTAGTTGGAGATCGATCTCAAATGGAGAAGCATATGGAACAGACCTGAGTCCATCCTGAGGCCTGAAGAGCATCCCTGCTAACCCACAGGTTGGTGAGTGAGAATAAGGAAAGTATTTGACCCTGAAAGTCACTGAGATATCAGGGGTGTTTATTACTCACTATTTTCATCCTGGTAATAGCTCACTAACACACAGTCCTTTTTGTCATCTATATATCTAATCACATAACATCTTTCTCCTTAGATCTAACTATGTGATGAACTATAGGAATGAATTTACTAATATTGAAGCTTCATTGTCTGGGAATAAACCCCTCTTAATTACAATGCACTCTTTAAACTTGATTTTAGATTCTGTTTGCTGACATTTTACCTAAGATTGTTCCATTGCTAGTTATGAGTGAGACTGCTAGAGGGTTTTCTTGTGTGTGTGTTTGTAATCTTACCAGGTTTGGATGTCAGAATTATACTTGTTTTACGGAGATCACTTGAGAGTTTTCCTCCTGTTCTACAATTTAAATGGGATTGGGCTTATCTGGTCTTTGCAGGTTTGATAGAATTTCCCTGTAAAATCATTTGGATCTAGTTTTTATACATAGTTCCTTGGTAACTTTTCCTCTTTCCTCTATGGAGATCTATTTATGCTTTCTACATATAGCAAGGCCAATTGTGATAAGTTGTATTTTCTTAGAAAATAATCCAAGTTACCTAGGTTTTCCATTTTATTTGTATTAAGTTGTGGTCTCTTTCAATATTTAAAAACTTACCAGTGTCATTGAATATCTCCTTGCTTGTATTATTTATTTGTTTTTTTTCCTGCCTTTCTCCCTTTATTAGGTAAGTTAATGGTTTATCTATTTTGTTGTTGTTGTTCTTACAAAAAGCCAGCATTTTGATATATTCGTTTCTACTATTTTTCTCTTCTCTACCTCATTACTTTTGCTTTTAAATTTATTATTTCCTTCTTTCTCTTTATTTTGGTTTACTTTATTGTTCTTTTCTAATTTTTAAGATGAGAGCTCAATTTTTTTATTTTCATTTTTTAATGTGCTTGTTGCTGTAAGAATTTAAGACTATGGCTTTTCTGTGATCATTGTTTTATTTTTTTTTTAAAGATTTTTTTTTAATTTATTCATTTGACATACAGAGAGAGATTACAAGTAGGCAGAGAGGCAGGCAGAGAGAGAGAGAGAGGAGGAAGCAGGCTCCCTGCTGAGCAGAGAGCCCGATGTGGGCCTCGATCCCAGGACCCTGGGATCATGACCTGAGCCGAAGGCAACGGCTTTAACCCACTGAGCCACCCAGGCACCCTGTGATCATTGTTTTAACTATATTCTATTGATTTTGTGTTTCATTATGATTCTTTTTTAGATATTCTGCCCCTTAATTTTTCCCCTTTTGTCCTAAAAGTTACTTAATAGAGAATTTTAAAATTTCCAAAAGCAATTTCTAGTTTTAGAAAGAGCGCAGGAGCAAGACATGGAAGTAAAGATGCTTGTTCCACTTCAGGCTTCCAGAACTTTCAGTTTTGAATGAAATTGAAGATCTTGCTTATTACCTGAAACTGCATTTAAAAATTTTCCAATACAAGAAGACTCTTCATTATCTACGGGTGATCAAAATAGCTAGGGAAAAAAACTGTTGTGGAACCTATCAAGTTTTCATCCAAGGGCAACAAAGAAATAAATTTACTGAGCAAATTAATGGTGAGTGATGAAAAACAATAAAATTGATTTGTGATTGCAGCTAGGCTTTCATTAGCTTTTATATCAGCTTTGTGAAAATTAGAAAAAGGTGTTTCCCTGGGTGAAAGAGTCCTGCATGGTTGGAGGATTTCTGGCTGAATATCAACCCCAACTTGAATTCTGTTTCTTTAACTAGGAACTTTAGCTCATCCAGAAACTGTACGATTGATCCAGCAAACCTGGATTGCTCTCTACTAAGCCTAGCGGGTTCATTAAAGTAGCAACTGATTGCTAAGACAATACATCTTGAATGCTCTCACCACTAAAAAGAAATGATGATTATGTGACAGGATAGAGAAGGTGAAAATATAGAGGTGTTAACCAATGCTATGGTGTTGATCATTTTGCAGTATAAGAGTGTATCAAATCATCATGTGGCATACCTTACACTTACACAATGTTGTATGTCATTTATATTTCAATAAAGCTGTAGGAAAAAAAAAGAAAAAAGAAAAAGATACCACCAAACTCATTATATTTGAGACTAAAATTTATTCACACACACAAAAAATAATCACAACCAAATGTACACTAATTTAAAAAACAAATTATAGTGACGTAATATTTTATATTTTCTTTTTATAAGTGTGTAAAAGTATTTTGTTTGCTCCTACATAAAATTCTATTCATAAAAGAATAGCAAACATTACAATGCAGTGACAGCTTGCATTTCTTATATGAAAAGAACATAGACCGAACTCTGAAGCTTTTAGTTTACAAGGATGTTACCATGAAGCCACACACTAAACTAATGATCAAAAACAATATCTATTTCCAGATCCATATACATATACATTCACCGACTAGCTGAGAAATAAGCATTTCATATTGTCTCCCATCCTGCTACAATGTATTTTTTCTTTTTACTAAAAGCAGAGTAAGCAATTGCATTTTCTCCTTTTAATTGGCCTCAGTAGATGCACTATCTAATTCATGAGAAGTGCGAAATTTCAGGTATTTATCTTCTTCTACACTCTTGGAGTCTAGCTCCTTTTCATGGCTTTGAACTATTTGGCTGACAAGTTCACTGCTGACTTCAGAATTTTCCTGACTACCAATCTCATGGGAATGCTTACTGCTCTCATCACTTGCACTCAGCTTATACTCCCTGGTGTGCCTGCGGCTCTTGGTTTCCATACTATGGTCATCCATCTGACTTGTTTCCTGACTGTATTTTGAGTGACTGTCCCCATCAGAAGTCCCCTGCACTCTCTGGGAAAGAAGGACGGCATTGAAGTCATCTTCCGTACTCCCACTTTTCACAAGTGATGTCAAGTCCTCTTCTGTAGAATCAGGATACTGAATCACAGAACAAACAGAAGGAGAATTAAATGAGGAGCCAGGGATGGAAATATTCTAATTCTGCTTTCTAACGTTTAGACCAGTTATACTGAAAATTGTCTAAATTTGGCTGCAGCAGAAAACAGTACTAGCATGTTACTTTGTTTTTTACCGAGCCTTTTCACATATTCATCTCCTTTAGTTTAATAGATACATCAATTATGCATGTGATAAAGACTATGACGTAGGTCTCATGATCTCTGTTTTACATAAAGGGAAAAGGAATTGAAAATTAAAAAGTGAAATGATGAGTAAGTGGCAAGGCTATGTGTTAAATTCAGATCCTTTGACTACAGATTAAGCATAATTTGCAACTTTACAGTTCACTTTAAGTATTTAACTTCAAAATATGACCATTATACTGTCAAAATAATTGCTGTTTTCCAAAGTTTTTTCCTTTAATATAAAAAAGTGAATAGAATAAATGCATTAGATTTGGAAAAAGATCATTGTGATTGAGAGATAAAAGTAGGGAGAAATTGCATGGACTTACACATAAAAGCACCAAGTGAAAAAAGGTTTTGTGTTCAATAGTGATAAATTAGGGGGCACCTGGGTGGCTCAGTCGGTTGAGCACCAGACTCGATTTTGGCTCAGGTCATGAGCTCAGGGTCGTGAGCTCAGCATAGAATCTGCTTGTCCCTCTTCCTCCCCTTCTACCCTCCCCCTGCTCTCTCTCCAAAATAAATAAATTTTAAAAATCTTTTAAAAAGTCATAAATTAATAATTCTTAATGAATAAATGAATGTAAATAGACACGCTCTGGTTTCCTAGAATTGGACTCTAATCATAAATATCTGATGTGTCTGTTTAAGGATTTACCTGGACTTCATATGTGTGGGACTTCTTAGATCTGGACCTCAGTCCATAAGCCACACTGTCACCTCGGCCATCATTTGAGTCTCTTGTGGGGGCAGGTGGAGTGAAAAATTGGGTTGCTGGAATGTCAGTGGGAAAATCAGTGACTACTTCATCAGATTCATCAGACTGGTTTGAGTCGTCATCTTCGTCATTGGAATCCACAGAATCCTGGCTATCCACATCGTCTCCGTCATCATCATCCACATCCTCATGGCTTTCATTGGACTTGCTTGAGAGGGTCTAAAAAACAAGATGGCCAGAAAAATTTGGGCAAGGGTTTTTATTTTCCCTTAGTCTTTACAGTGCATTAGTCTTTCAGACTAATTTGGTTTCAGAATCTTTGTTTTTACAACAATGTATTCAGTGGCTTCTAGGAGCAAATGTGAGTATCTTCCAATTTCTTTTTTAACACCAGGATAAATGGAATCATAATCTGAGGTGTTTTTCTTGCTTTTCCATAAAAAATTACTTTCATAGACATTTTCAAGCCATATATGTGAGTATAACATTTCTATGGATAGAGTTACTTTTCCTCATTCATATTAGACATTATTTAAGTTACCAAATTCAGTGATGAGATAAATACAGATACATAATTATGAGATTACTTTTCATTTGAAATGAGAATTCTCAGGAGATTGGAGCATCCGTATATTAATGCATATACCAAAACCTAAAACCACCCCCTTATCAGCATGCATAAGCAAAAAGTGACTCCATTATGCTTGTGTACAAACTGCAACTCAAAGCTGTCAACCAAATTGACCACTGAATGTCTATTAAACAAATATATTTGATTAGCAAATATACTGCAAGTATATTTGATTAGCAAATATACTGGATTATTTCAGTATATCAAATATACAGCAAATATACAAATATATTTGTATATCAAATATACAGCAAGTATATTTGATTAGCAAATATACTGGATTATTTATCTAACTTTCCTAGTTAGAGATTCTTAGCATATTCAAACAGATCTTAAGGAAAACAAATTTAACTTATCAATATATCAATAGTCCTAATAAAAAACATAGCTGTCAGATAAACCATTATGTTAGGAACAGAAATGTTCCCCTGAGATAAAATCTTGGCTTTTGTAGATATTATTAGATGCTTATCAGATACTAGGTAAGACATTTACAAAATACCTTAAAGAAAATGTTAAGAGGCTTACTATTTCAAATAACAGACATTAGTAAACATTTCCTGCCATACTAAACTTATCTGAAGAAACCTGGTATTTTTAACGGTTAGTAAACACACATTTTCTTTCTGAGCAGGTTTTAAATTGACAATTTACTGTAACATGTGCTAATAGAATATTGTCAGAATCAAACCCAGGCCATGTCATTAGGAAAAAGAGTGGCTTCTTTCATCTCTCCAAGGCATGGTCAGCTTCTGATTCACGGCGAAGACTCACCTTTTGTTGAAAGTCATCAGTTTCATGAGAGAGCACAGTGTTCTGAAGAAGGAGGGACACATATCAGTTTACATCACACATGTCTCATATTTTAATTCAAAAGTTAGCCTTTTCTACCCAAAGCCGGCCTTATTTTTCAGCCTCATAAGTGGGTGGCTTAAAGTGGGGAAAAGCCGACGTAACCAAATCAATTGCTACCTTAAGCTCACATTTAACCAACAGGCAGGAAGGATCCATTTACTTGGCCTGAATGGCCTGCATGATGGCTGCTTGTTGTTGTTGTTCTTTAATTGTGAGAGATTTAATTCTTAAAATTAGTTAAAATTAAAAATACCTGTAATGCTAGGAAAGTCTGCTTCTGAGACGGGTCAGGCTTTAGCCATGTAGCTGCAGCACCTGGGTATTTGTGGTAAAGCTACAAGAAATGTTGCATATTTGTCATTATTAAAAAAAGAAACAGAAGGATATCTAAGTGATAAACTGAAAAAACAACTATACTTCACTGATCCTGATGGATAAGCATATATGCCTCTGTATGGACAACCAGAGCCTTAGACATCTCTTTGATCATTTCCTTTTTCTTGCAGATTCACTTAATATACTCTTATATAGCACTTCCTTAGGTCAGGCATCCTTTCAAAGTGATTTACAAATATTCATTTAATGCCCTCAACACCCTGTGAGATTGGTATCATTATTATTCCCATTTTACAGATCAAGAGAAACTCAACTGCAGTGAAGTTAAGTGGCAGAGCCGAGGTTGAAATCCAGGCAGACTGGCTCTTCGAAATGAGGCATTCTGTGCCTGCTGGACATTGTGCATTCCTGTCCTGTGCTTGCTGGCTGAAATTTCCCCTCAGCTAAAGCACGTCTAAAGCAGAGGTGCCCTTAAGTAGCAGTGATCTTCATTGTTTCCTCTATGGAACAAGGAGGAACTCTCTGAGGCTGTGCTGTCTGATACAATATCCTCTGGTCGTATAACATGTGGTTATTTAATTTAATTAAAATGAAATATAATAAAAAATTCAGTTCCTCAGTTGCACTAGCTACGTTGAGAGCTCAGTAGCCACATGTGCCTAGTTGCGCTCTGGGTGGGCCACGCAGAAATACAATATTATAATATTAACATCACAGCACAAATGTTCCATTGCTCCAAGGTGCCAGAGGCGTGAATGGAACGGTCTTTCCTTTAGACAAGTTATTTATCTGGAAAATGGTTATCCTAGCGCAGAGGAGTGGAAATTGCTCTGAATAAGTGTCATCTGATGGGCTGTATCACCCAGAGCCAATCCCTTTCCTTTCCTGCTTTCCTGTCATTGAGAATGAAAGCCCTGGCCGTTTGTTCCACGGGTCCCTTTCACAGCCAGCCACCGGGTGGGGGAGGGGCAGGGCGGCAACTAGTCAGTAGCACTTGGTGTTTCCCCCAGAGCTGCCTCCAACCAGAGCAGCTTCACAGTGGGTTTCTCTGAAAGCTTTTGCTGGAGAAAAGGGTTCCTTGCCTTAAAAAGATGTGAAATTACTGTTCTAGAGGAGTTCCAAGTTTCCCCTCTCTCTTTTTTTTAAATTTAAAAATATATAAGGAGGATATGTAAATATGTTATAATTTATATATACTTAGTATATATTTCCTGCTGCTACATGTAATATGGGCTCAGAGAGAAGGCATTTATAAGTTAAATTTATGATTCGAAACAAGGTTACATGAAGACAATATAGATGAGCAAAACAAACAGATTAAAACCCCCCTAGTGGTCATGACACTCACAGATAACAATGTTCATCTTCAGAGGGATAGCCTTATAACTTTCACATGTTTCCGACTAGCTCTAAATTTCTAGGATTCTGGAAGGTTGAGCTCTTCACTTACCTCCTAAATATAATTGAATAATTTTATACTGTTGTAGCTTTATATGCCATATTTATTCTATGAAAAAGGCACCAATTCTTGCCTCAAATAGTGTGAACTCTATCTTTTCTGGAAATGTTAATTTTTCTGGCCTATTATTGTGCTTCCATACTTGTTTCCTCAAATCAGTTGGAAAACAGACATGCTTATATCTACCTGCTCGTGCACCCAAACACATGCAGCAAACTTCTAATGTCTTCCAGTAAGCAATCTATTTTCAGTGACCCCAGGCAACTCTACACAGGCCTTTATTCTGTTCATCTGGGATTGAACTGTGTGTGCCTATTAGTCTGAGCTCCTCAGGACAATGCCCGTTTGTTGTTTCGCTGGCACAGTTTCACCCATTTTGGAGGGGCATGTACATCTATTGATTTGGTCTTAGGTTTGGTTAGAAAATTGTTAAAGTCAGCTGAAAAGCATAATAGATCCAAACAGCATCAAAACCTTTCTTTTTATAATGGGTTTCTTAGCAAATATCTTAGGAGATATTATGAATATTATGGTCATACAAACTGTCCTGTGTGTGAGATAGATTTTAAACTTAGTAAAGCAAAGGATGGAATTTTCTATGTGTAGTACAGTATGTTGACTCATGGAGAGAAAAAGTCACAGGACTTCATAGAATTCCTTTTACATAAATGATAATGGCCCAGAGAACTGGTTTGGTGTTAAGAGCATGTATTCACTAAAGACTACAAAGATCTTCCTCAACTTGCAATGGGGGTATGTCCCAATAAACCCATCACATGTTGAAAATACGGTAGGTCAAAGATGGATTTAATATACCTAACCTACTGGGCATCAGAGCGCTGTTTAGCCTACTTAAACGTGCTCAGAATGCTTATATTAGCTTGCAGTTGGGCAAAAGCATCTAACACAAAGCGTATTTTATAATAAAGTCATAAAGAGATAAATGAGTATCTCATTTAATGTATTGAATACTAAAAGTGAAAAATGGAATGGTTGTACAGGTACAGAATGGTTGAAAGCGTATCGGTGTTTACCCTCGTGATGGTGTGGCTGACTCACTATCGCTGCTCAGTGTCACAAGAAAGTATTGTTCAATACCTCGGTAGCCCAGGAAAAGATCTAAATTCAAAATCTGAAGTATGGTTTCTACTAAATGCATATGGCCCTCCCACCATCATGAAGTTGAAAAATTGTAAATGGAACCACCGTAAGTGGGAGACCATCTGTAACTGTGCTTAGTACTGGCCTAGGTTGAAAACCAGAAGTCAATAAATACTTATCAATTAACAGCATGACTATGAAAATAACTAAAATGACAATGAATATGTTTGTTTAAATGCATAAATGATTTAACTACATGATAAACCTGAAAGATGCTTACCTGCTTTTCCTCAGAGCTCCCAGAATCAGCCTGCTTAATCTTTGAAACAGAGAAGATTAAGAGAGATTACAATGTGAATGTGTTCCTAGCACAGGGGAGGACACAATTCATTTATTTTGAGATGTATCCTTTAAGATTCAGCTGTACTCACCGGAATGGAGTAGGCAATGCCTAAGAGGCAAAAGCAAATCACTGCAATTTTCATGGTGATTTTTCCTGCAAAATATTTTGTAAGGAATATTTGATTTCTTTGTAGGGTAAAACAGTAATACCTCTTTATGCTACCACACTACAAAATCATTACAAATAAAATATATTTCCTGTAGAATATTTTCTACCTTTTGGAGAAAACTTGTGTTTCAACCACTATGGTCTTTTGAGTTACTATTTGGAATGCCTCGTCTTTTCTCCATTTTTCACTATTAGGCAAGGGAGAGAGGAATCTCTCAAGTCTATAGTCAACTTTAAGATTTAGAGTTACAGGGATTATACCATTATTACCTGACAGCTCCAGCTATCTCAACCTAAAAATGGATCATTAGTAATTTAATTAAAATAATAAACTGTTGTTGGAATATTTATTTCTCAGGGAAGAAAAACACAGAGAAAATAAAACTATAGAAAGAAATTTGCTTTCTTCATTTATCCAGGATGCATTTTAAATGTGATTTTTAACTTAAATTATTAAAAAGTTACTACTTAGGTAAAATGAGTCTGTCTCAAAGCTCAATTATTTAAGAAAGGCATTATAGAAATTTGAAACAAAAACCCAAACACTGAAAATAGTCAACAGCTTCTCTATTCATGATAATAAGTCTGCATAGTGTCAAACAGGTATCTTGGTGAAGAATTTAACAGCTAAATACAGAAATGAAATATTCAGGAAGGCTTTTTTTTTCCTTGAAAATAGGATAGACACATTTTATCATTGAAACAGCATAATTATTAGCTTACATTGCCACTAAAGATCCTTTTCCTTTTAAATGCTTCCACAGCCATCTACACACTAAAAATAATGTATATATAGTTATTCAAAAGGAGCATAGAATTTTTCTTTTTTTCTTATTGGAAAAAATCAGTTCAGTTCTTTTGAGGACTCCAAGTATTTTTGAGTTAGTTAAATGACTGGCTTTCAAAATACCCAGTTACCTTTCCTCCAGGAAATCTGTAATGTATCTGGCATGCTCAATTAAAAGACTAGAACAGCATTAAGTCTGCTTAACAGCTTTACAGTTCAACTCTTTTCCTTACAACTTGCCCTTCCCCCACTGAAATGAAGCGGAATGCCTAGGACCCCGAGGTACGGGCTTACCTTGCTCTGTGGCTGGCTGAGAAGAGAGCCCGGTCCTGGATGCTGCTGCACTGCTCGCCTTCTCTTCCTGCTGCTGACAGTCAGGACCTCCCAGAATTTAAATGCTGCTCCAGACATTCTCCACCAACACAGGGAGGCGGAGAAATGTGTCATGAGGTTTTTTTGCCACTGCCCAACCCACTTGCTCCCACACTTCCCCCTCTGGTTTTTGTGGTTAAAAAACAAAGAAACAAACATACAAAAACTACTCTACAGTTCAAACATTACTGATGTGCAATATCATTAACTAGCTTTTTCATTTACGGAATTGGCATTCAGCATCATGGAAGGGCATCTAGGGGTCCTGTAAAAAAGTGGGGAGGAATGACTAGTCCTTTGAGACAGTTTATAATGTCCGAATTAGAAGAAAAAATATTAATATAAATCAGTCTTAAATGAAATGGAATAGATTTTGGTTTCTTTCGGGTTAAATAACAGATTAAGGTAATGTATGCAACCAAATTTGCCTCACAATTATATTTGCTTAATAGCTGCATGGCTTTTGTTCAGGTGTAGGACAAATTCAGAGAGGCTCCCTCCATCCTTTGCCACTAGACTCAGTGTTGTGACTTCAAGTGTGTTGCAGCTTGTCATTTAGACAAATGACATTACTAACACTAAATTCCATGTTTATGCCCTTTAAGTTGGATTTACAATGATCATTCAAGGACACGAATTTTTGTCTCACTGTTTGAATCGTGTGGACGTGGTGAATCGGACAATTTGCTATAGAGGACAGGAGAATGGGAATACACTGTATATGCTGCAGAAGTAAAGCAGCTTCTGACTGGAAGTGTTACCGCTTGAGAAGGCTGCTTCTGGGGCCAGAGTGTGGCTCCGAGTCCCACACTGACCTCCATTAACTGCATGACCTTGGGCAAATCACTTACCCTGCCTGTATTTGTTTCTTCATCTGTCAAATGCTCATGCTATTACCTAGCTCATGGGGGTTGTGAGACGTTTCTAAATGAATTAGTCTGTGTAAAACTAACAATGCTTGGCATCTGTTATATGCATATTTTAAACACTGTGTGTGTTAACTATTCCTGAAATTTTTAGGAAGAGCATGTAGTCATCATTTGCAATGTCTTTAGGTGGAATAGGTTATTAGAATGAGGTTAGATTATCAAGAGGGTAATTTGCACATCTGTACAGGAATGGATTGATTTATGAATCATCTTTTTTTCTAGTTTTTCTCCGAGGATATAGAAAGTTTGTTACTTAATAAATAAAATGAAAAAACATTTTTCTATATTAAAAAAACTACTGGATATTTAAAAGGTACTTAAATGAAAGAAAATTACAGATGACTTTTGAATATTGGAACAGAAATGAGGCGTGGCAAAGCTCTGAGTCCATTATAAATATTTAATATTGTTTTGAGATTACTTAACTTCTTCATCTACTTTTCTCAGTAGTGAAATGGGGGTTGCACTATTCATTTACCTCACATCTCCATTGTAAGAATTATGTGTGAGATTAAAGATAAGTGGTCTTATTTATTATGTTTTATCTAAGTTGTCAGCTCCTGTTTACTAAATGCTGCTTTTAATAGAAATATGGATTAAATAACTTCTTGCAGTGTTATTCAATAACCATAATCCATAGGTTTTGTGACATTTGGTGGGGGGGTATGTCTCTTTTGGATGCATTCCAAATGAGTTGGTATTATTTATATGTGGGATCTAATCACACATTTTAATAATTCAGATGGCAGCTATCTCTATAAAACATAAAGCACACAGGTTATAAAGTTTCAAAATAGATTTCTTAGTTCTGCTTTTAAAAATTGTTTTTTCCCTTTAAACATATTACCCACATAAATTTGTCATGTTGTCCATTTAATGGAGGGGAAAGTTCACAAATTCTAAAAACAAGATTCCCGCAGGACTCACTATGGTTTACTCTGTGCCCATGGGAATGATTTAATACAAACTTTGAGAGTTATAGGAATAGGTTCGCTGGAGTGGAGCCATGTTGAGATGGACCCTATGACCCACCACAGGACTCTTCCGGTCATAGCTCCAAAGTGCCACACGATGGCAGCATTTCTGAAAGGGATTTCAGACCACAAATCTGTGTTTTCTGTTTCCTCATTCCGGCAGGATAGGACATTTCACACATTTAATGACAGAATTGTAAAACAGCTGTAGGGCCTTCCATTTCTTGGAATGCCAGGTGAGAAAGTAGTTCCCAACAATGCTCCGCTACACAATAACAGGGAACACAGAGGCCAAGGGAACGAAAGCATTCCTGTTCTGCTCTGTCATAGCTTTCAGTGGTGGCAGGTAGACGCTATTGTCTCCTTCCCCACTTCCCCCGCTCACTCAAAAGGTTACTGATTCTGAGATCTCACTCAGACGAAAGACTTGTGAATTCACGGTTAAAGAATGTGTCTGGGATGCTTCAGAGATGAGAAGATAAAGTGATTTGTAATGGAGGCAGTTGTGCAAAGTATGAAATGGTTAGTCTGTTCATTCTGACTTTTGAAGAGGCTCGTTCTTCTTGCTTTTTGTAATTAAATGTGTCACTGACACTAATGTTTTTCTGAATAAGATTTTTCAACTGTCAGAATTAACGTGTTAAATGATTTAGGTCAGAAAGCCTTCATTGGGAGGCTTGATCTATTTCCATTCTTGTTTAGGCTAATGTTTGGTTGTTAGAGTCAAAATGTCAAATTCATCAAATTCCTTGTAAATCTTGTATGTGGAAAGGAAAAAGTCTAGTTGTTAAGCTGGAATGCAAAGAGGGATGTGTGATTGTAAAATATAGACACTATAAGAAGACATATGGGGGCATATAAAGAACATTGTATTTTTTTCTTGAATGACTTGAAAATTCTCATATAATAGAAAAATTGAAGTGTCCAGATGTCACTGTTTTGTGGAGGTTTTTTTTGTGGGCTTTTTCTGTTTTGCTTTTCTTTTTTAAAGACTTTAGTTATTTATTTGACAGAGAGAGACACAGTGAGAGAGGGAACACAAGCAGGGGGAGTGGGAGAGGGAGAAGCAGGGAGCCTGATGTGGGGCTGGACTCGGGGATCATGACCTGAGCTGATGGCAGACAGATGCTCAATGACTGAGGCACCCAGGAGCCCTGTTGCAGAGTTTTTTTTAATACTGGCTTCCAGTTTATTTGGATATTTATAATTATATTCTTAGTAAGGTATAATCACCTACTTAAACTTTTTCAGCTCTGCAAATAATTATTTTTCCCCTGAAACAATGTTCAAATAAGAATCTGGTATCTTGGGTACCATCACTAATCTGTCATAGAGAAGCTGGGAACTGTAAGTAACTAAGCAGAAACCTCCCACAATATTCATCATTCGTAGTCCAAGGAAGAGGGGCATTATTTATTAGAGGAAGGGAAACAAGGATGGAAGATAAGAGGGTGCTATTTTTAAGTTCAGATACTAAATTAGAACATTTCAAAAATAGAAAAAACAAACAACATAAAACTTTTATCATACTGCTCAATAACTCAAATAATGAAATTCAGCTCCTGAGAAAGTGGCCTTACTAGTGGTAAACATTACTTTCACTTAAGACAAAAGAGCAAAGTTTCGTTTTAGACACATAGAATTGTTATAGAGTAAATAAATATTCAATAAGTTGTTAGTGATTAACCACTCAACTCTATCCTTAAAAAATTTTGGGCACATAGTTTGTGCTTATCAGTTCAATGCACTAAGCTTTAATTCATAGTATATCATATGTGGATATCTAATATTTGCTGGTACTCCAGAATCAGAGAGCGTTTTTCTATTAAAGTATTGTTACCAACTCTGAGAGCATTCTAATGCTCTTTAAGTGGTAGATCCTGTAAAGTGGACTTAACATACTAATTTTTTTAAAGATTTTATTTATTTATTTGACAAAGAGAGAGACAGCACAAGCAGGGGGAGCAGGAGAGGGAGCAGCGGGCTCCCCGCTGAGCAGAGAGCCCGATGCGGGCCTCGATCCCAGGACCCTGAGATCATGACCTGAGCTGAAGGCAGACGTTTAACCACCTGAGCCACCCAGGAGGCCCTATTAATTTTTTTTTTCTTAAAACGACACCATTCTTACTCTCATGGAGCCTCATGGAGACTTTAATTCATGAAAATCAGCTAAGAAATTTGGAACTTGTGTGCCAATGAGGTTCAGGGGGTGCAGTTAAATAGTAAACTCAGTGGGACTGTGGATAGCGAAAGGCATGTGGTGGAGACCCTGTGTCTACAGTGGCATAGGGTGGGTATTTTGTGATTGGGCTCAAACAGGAAGTCTCTCTTTCCACCTAACATCAATCACAACAGCATAGAAGCCTATACCTATGGCAACATGGGAAACAATACAGAAGCTTGTCATCAGATAGGACTCAAGGGGAGTTGGAAGGGGGGAGCAAAGTGGCAGAAATGTACAAATAGAAAATCTAGCAGCTCAGGCCCCCGTTAGTACAGAAAAGGCATTTGTCACAACAAGCAATCAGGGATCAACGTTCTGCAGAATGTATTTGAGGGAAGAAAAGCATTCTTTGAAATTGGTTGATGAGAATTCTTATTTAAAATCTGATATTTTGAGGGTGCCTGGGTGGCTCAGTCGGTTGAGTGTCTGCCTTCCGCTTGGGTCGTGATCCTGGGGTCCTGGGATCAAGTCCCACACTGGGCTCCCTGCTCAGTGGGGAGTCTGCTTTTCTCTCTTACTCTCCCTTTGTGCTTTCTCTCTCTCTCAAATAAATAAAATCTTTTTAAAAATCTGATGTTTGAATAATTTTTGGTAGAAAATCCATTATAAGGTTAATATGAAAAGGGGACCACTTCAATATAGAACAGAAGAAAATCTGAAGAAAGAACAAAAACTGGACAAAAGAAGTGGCTAAATCAGTTATTTTTCTAGCCACATTTGTCTAAGCTTTTTTGTTTTGTTTGTTTTGCCAGTTCTTATTAAGGACGAATTCATATTAATGTCTCTATTCCTTGAAATAACATTTATGTTTTTAAAAATATAATAAAAATGATTGGTAAAAACAAAAAAAAACAAAAAACAAAAAAAAATGATTAGTAATTAAAATTTGAGTCCTTTAATGTTTGAAATTTTTAATAAATGAAAGCTGATGATATGCTCATCCCGTAGTTTGTGTCAACAAATATTTATGTAGTGAATGAAAAAAAATTAACTCTATTGCAAAATGTATATATTTTTATGTAAGTTGAGTCATTCCTGATTATTTTCTGATGCTTTCTTCAAGTCCCAAATTGAATACCTCCTCTGGTACCTATTAGAAGTCACTATCAGGCAGGATGGATTATACCTGAGAACTTTAGGCAAGATTCCTGTGTCCAAAGAGGGCAGGCCAGGTGAATGTTATTTCTTACAGAACATGAGGTACAGCTCATGCATCAAGCACCTGGAGTCAATTGGAGCTCCCCAAAGTGCCTTGCTAGTTTACGTCTCCACGCCTTTGCTCACGGGTGTGACACCCGTGCCTAGAATCTCCCTCCAGTCCCATCCATACTTGCCTGCGAAATATTTTCTTTTCAGACTTAATTCACATTAAGCATCAGGGCGTCCCCTATAAAGCCTTTTTTGACCTAAATAGAAAGAGCCACTTCCACTTTTTGTAGGCCCAATGCACCCTGCGCATGATCTGGCACAATGTCTATGATAACTTGATTGCCATTACAGGCTTGTCTCCTTACCCTAACAAGTAAACTCCCTCCAGGCAGGGCCTCTATCTTCCTCATGTTTGTATCTACCATTTCCTGTCAGCAAATCAGTAAAAGTCTGAGGAAGAAGTGAGTGAAGGGCACACCTTTATTACTGCTTAATCCTATGGATGCTACATATAACACCAGCATTTAGCATCAGCTCCAGGGAGTGAGAACAACTAACTGCTGCGTTCTTAGAATAATTTGAACAGTAATTTCCCGCTTATCTGCAGTTTCGCATTTCGCAGTTTCGCTTTCCCCGGTTTCAGTTACCGGCTGACAACTGCGTCTGAAAGCAGATAATCCTCCTTTTGCCGAATCGTCAGAAGGTCAATAGTAGCCTAACTCTACCTCATAACGCCGCGTCATTCGCCTCACTTCATCTCATCACATAGGCATTTTGTCATCTCACATCATCACAAGAAAGGTGAGTACAGTACAAAATGTTTGAGGAAGAGAGAGGCCAATTCATGTAGCTTTTATTTGTTATAATGTTCTATTTTATTTTTATTATTTTCCTACAGTGCCTAACTTATAAATTAAACTTTGTCATAGGTATGTAAGTATAGGAAAAACATAGTACGTATATAGGGTTCAGTACTATCTGCAGTTTTAGGCATCCCCTGGGGGTCTTGGAGTGTATTCCTTAAGATAGGGAGGGAACGTATATACATTTTATTTTTATTTTTATTTTATTATTATTTATTTATTTGAGAGAGAGAGAAAGACAGCAAGAGAGGGAACACAAGCAGGGGGAGCGGGAGCGAGAGAAGCAGGCTCCCGCTGAGCAGGAAGCCCGATGCAGGACTCGATCCCAGGACCCCGGGATCATGACCTGAGCCGAAGGTAGACGGGCTTAATGATTGAGCCACCCAGGCACCCCTGTATATACGTTTTAAAAATGTCATTCCAGACTCTGAAGAGCCAGGATCTTTGCCCCTTATTTATGGGGTTCTGGCAAGCTCTTTAGCCTGTCTGGGTTTCACATTTCTTAATAGTTAATCTGGATTTTTTTAAGGTCAATTTTGGCTCTAAAAGTCTGTGATTTTATGTTTTTTTTTTTTAATTCATGAGGAGTGAAATACCGACATTACAACAGGAAGAGCAAGCAAGTTATAGAAATAGAGATGGCATTGAGATTGAAAGAGAATAGAGTTCAGATTAAAAGCCAGAAAGGGAAGATTTTGACACAAAGATTCTCCAATAGGTTGGCAGTCAGTTGAGAGTTGAAGAGTCTTTAAGATGTTTTAAAGTAAACTATTATGTGGTGGGGTTTTTTTTTTTGCTATATTTTAAATCATAGATAAAAATTAATGAATATTATAATAATAATATTAGTAAAAATAAAAATTTTTTAAGAGGCCAGTCACTTCCAACATATAATTCTAATGAATCTCTAATTCAATCTGTAAGGTTCTGAGAATTTTTTATCCTTACCTCCCCAAATATGGGTTTTCTAAAGGTGTTTTCTCAATGTGGGTCACATGAATTTCTTTTGGATTCTGTTATACCAAGAGTGGGAGATTGAAGAGAAAGTGACTGAAGGGGTTGGCTTGTTTCTTTCCTGGAAAATGCTGCCTGTGGTTTTTAGGAGGCAATTTTGTTGCCAAAGAGATCGAGTATATCAGGCTTCTCCATAATCTGGAGATGTTTTTAGATTTTTCTTTCCCGCATTCACATCCTCTTCATTTCCAAGCATCTGCAGATGTGACTGGTCTAGACAACCTATTAATTTCACTTTATATGAGATGAAATCATTCAAGAGTTATCTAAAAATCAAAGTTTGTGATAAAATTCTGTTCTCTTTTTACCCATTTGTGTGTAACAAATTTTTACTGCTTGTTTTTTCCTTAAGAAACACTTCCTCATAACTATTATGACCTCAGCATTTACCTTTTCTATGGTAATAGTGAGCCCAGAACTTTCGCTTTTACTGTTAAAAAGAGAGATATTCAAATAATGATAATAAAAGTAGTTATATGTTTTCATGGAAAACCTATAATATTCTAGATTTTAAAATATACATTATGTCTAATATTCTTAACAACTACATGAATTCAGTTTCAGTATTAGAATCTCAAGTTTTCAGGTAATTAAATGGAAGCCATTTACTGTGTGTGCAGTCACGTCTATATACATGATTTTATTCACTCCTTGCAAAAATCTTTGAGTATTTATTTACAGGGTCAGTAGAGGCCCAGAGAAGGGAGTAACTAGTTCCACCTGTCTAGGTTGGAAAAACTTTCTAGAAGATGCTGAGACACAATACAGAGGAGGAACTAGTTTTTAAAGACTAACCTCTAAGATGTGAATCAGAAGAATAAGCATCCAACTTTGATCAAACTTGATTGAAAATACACAAGCATACAAAAAAAAGCTACAAGTGACAATAATATTGGTGAGAAATTTTGTTGAGAGCGAGTCATTTTGTTTCTCATATGTTCAAATCTAATCAAAATGCAAAGCTTTATTTATCCACATGACACAGAGCTAATGTCGTGCTATGATTATGAGCCACCCAGGGTCAGAGAGTGTTAATACATCTCTGCTAATCTTATGCTGCTATGAATCACCAATTCAAAATACACAGATTAGTGATTGTGAGTTAATATCATTAGCTTCATGCTTATTACATACAATGACCTAAAATAATAGTTTTCTTGATTAGCTGAGCTTTGAGTGAATTGCTTGTCATATTTTAATGGTTATCATATACCTAGACAAAGGAACAATTCAAAGGCACAAATTCATAGTTAGCCTTATGTCTTGCTACATTTGGATGCATTATAGCACCTACCATAATAATTGTGGCAGGCATTGGTAGATGCATACCAAAAATTCTTCTTCAGAGTAGTTGCTGGGAAGGGGCTGCCCAGGCCATGTGACTAGTTCTTGCCAATAGAATATAAACAAAGTCATGAGTTTTACTTCCACACTATAGTGCCTAAAACGTTAATTGTGCCTCCTCCATAGTCTTCTTTCTTATCTATTGGCTGAATGAAGAGAACTATGAAGAATTCTTGGAGGGCAAAGACAAAAGGGGGAGATAGCTTGAGCTGTCTGTTGACTAGGAACCCTGGTATTTTAATATTATATGAACCAGAGATAGGCTCTATGGCTTCAGTTCCCTGATAGCTCTTACAATAGCAGCTCTAACCTTAATTAATACAACCCCTGACATTACATTACATGTTCAATCCATAATTTTTGAAGGCTAACAAGTAGGCTCCAGATTCTAAACTCATGAGACTGGATTTACATTATGGCGCCATAACTTTATATATCTGTATCTATCTATCTATATAAAAATATAAAAATAAATATATATAAATATATAATATATTCATAAAATATATAAATATAAAATATATAAATAATATAATATATAATAATATATAAATAATATATAAGATATAGTATAATATATTAATTATAATATATAATATAATAATATATAAAAATAATATATATAAATATATAAAATATATAAATATATATAAAATATAAAAATATATATATATATAATTTCTACCTAGATAGCAAATTTTCTATTCATTTTTGCTTCCTCATTCCTAAAATCCTGAATTAGTACATGTGAGATTACTAAAATGTTAAAATTGGAGTTGATTATTTTATACATTAAGTATGTGACTCATTCAACTCCAAAAGGAGATGGTGTATTATCTCATTTAATTCCAAAAGGAGTAGCAGTAGATATTTTACATAATCAGGATAGCAGTTTACTCTTGGTCCTCTGTTTTTATTTTTCTCACTTTTACCAGAAGAGAATTAGCCTTGATACAGGTTTTTGTGGACAGTGTCTAATGCTGGAAATCAGGGAGCCTGACTTTATCTTGATTATATGACAAACTCCACTAAATACTGTTAAATTAGCTTGCCTCTGAGAAGAGAGAGGCTAAGCTATCTCCTGACAAATAATAAACCCATCTTGCAACTTCTCATTATTCACACAGCATCATTTACTTTATCTCTCAATTAGGTCACTTGTTTTTTTTTTTGGAGCACCTATTGCTTTTCACCAGGGGCCAGACAGGGGAAGGTAGAGATGAAATTGAAATCATCCTACCTAAGGGAGGGAAAAAATGAAACAAGACGGGATCGGGAAGGAGACAAACCATAAGAGATTCTTAATCTCACAAAACAAACTGAGGGTTACTGGGGGGTGGAAGGGTAGGGATAGGGTGGATGGGTTGTGGACATTGGGGAGGGTTTGTGCTATGGTGAGTGCTGTGAAAGGTGTAAGCCTGATTATTCACAGACCTGTACCCTTGGGGCAAATAATAATAATAAAAAATCAACCTAGCTCCATTTGAAAACTTAAAGTCATGTTCTCTGCAGGTTTTGGACGACTTCTGTTTCTTGGAAGGAATGTATTCATTGATTGTTTTTAATCTTAGGTGACTTTTATCAGATCAAATATTGAGGGTGGTAAATTCTAAGACACTCGAAGAATTTTTAAACACTCTACCATGGTTCCTAATATGGAAATAACCATAATTAGAGGAAAGATAGATTACATTACAAACTGTTTATAGTGGGGAGCTGGAGTTTTGACCCTGTCCTACATATTTCACTATCAGTGAAACCCTGTATATTTCACTTTCCCCAACCTGTGGTAGTCTTTTGGTCTGTGGATCATAGCTTGGCAAGGGTGTTAGCCAGGGTTCTTAGTGAAGTAAAGAGGTCATGTATGATGTATCAGCAGAGCTGGTACACCCACTCGTCTGGGTTGGGGAGGAAGTGGACGCTGGGGTCAGGCAAGGGACCTTTTTCTGCTTTTAGACCATGGCACAGCATCTCAGACTGGGGTTTCATTTTATTTTTGTTTATGTGGAGTTGGTTCAGACACAAGTAAAATTGCAGTGTCTTAACCTCCACTAAGATTTCAAACACATCTTGCTTCATCAAGGTTGGTCTCTTAAGAATGCATTTTGTATCTCAGTGATGATGGTGTTCTGAATTTAGAAGGAAAAAAGTGACACACTTTCATTTCAATCTCACCACCTACTGTTTGGGGATAGAAATTACTGGAAAATATTTTATTTTTCTTTTTAAGAAGAAGGATAAGAATCCCATACACAGGCAGTTAATTTTCCTAAACATTTTATTTTCATAGTATTTGCATAAAATTGGGCAACTGATTTATTTCTTGTGGTTCTACCTTCTATCCCAAGTTTTATCCTTGTGAACCAGAAGATAAGAACCGGGAAATAAAATCAGTTAAACTTTTATCCCATTGCGCCATGTATGTGTGAACCCATGGCTAGCTGAATGTAGATCCTTTTTTCACACAAAGGACTTGAGGTTTTTCTTTTTTTTTTTTTTAAAGATTTTATTTATTTATTTGACACAGAGAGAGAGATTACAAGTAGGCAGAGAGGTAGGCAGAGAGACAGGGAGAGGAGGAAGCAGGCTCCCTGCTGAGCAGAGAGCCCGATACGGGCCTCGATCCGAGGACGCTGAGATCATGACCTGAGCCGAAAGCAGAGGCTTTAACCCACTGAGCCACCCAGGTTCCCTTCTTTTGTTTGTTTTGTTTTAACAAAAATCTATGAAGCACAAAGGCATATAATAAATAGTTGAGAGATTTGGGGAAGAATGCTTGAAATCAATAAAATTTATAAGCATTGGGGTAAATTTAGTATAAAACATAAAATGCCTGGTTCTATACATTGGCTTATAAATATTAATTTAGTTGCTTTGAAACAATGTAATTTAGTATCAAACGCTTAAAAACACTAATTTCAGTCAATATAATAAAAAATATAGATTATTTGTATCTGATTGGCTATTGAGAATGCTATGTCCCGATTTAGTACTATTGTTTTAGTTCTAGAATGTCTCAAGAACCTGGAAGACAGATGATGAGAAGGCAGGCATGGAGAAAAGAAGGGGTGTTTTTGACTTGGGTTTTATTTTGGCTCTAAGGCAACTAAGATTATAGGTGGAAAGAAAATCACTAAGACTGGAGATCAAAGCAGAAGTTTGCTTCAAATAAAAATCAGTGTCTTCAATAGTAGTCAGATCAGTGTATTCAGAAAACAGCACTGGAATTGAGCTAGGGGATTTCTTCTTGGGTCTTTTAATCAGGTGCCAAACTGCTGTCTTGGATATCCTTTGTTTTAATTTTCTAGATAAGGGGTCAGTAAGCTATTGGACCAAATCCAACCAAAGTTTATTTTTGTAAACAAAGTCTTATTGGAACGTGGTCTTGCCCATTTATTTATATAGTGCTACAACACTAGGGTTGAATTGTTGGGTCAGACACCGTATAGCCTACAAAGCCCAGAATATTTATCATTTGGCCCATTTACAGAAAAGGGCCCACACCTGTTCCAGATAAAAGGTCTTTTTTATTTTAGTCTATTTAATTCAAGCATATGAGTCAGACTCTCACCCTAGTTCCCACTCTGTCATTTCTGGTTACATCAAGTCATTTTTGTGGTGTGATGAACCGTATTCCATGTATGGACCTGGCTTTGACCCATGCAATACAATGCTTTCTGTTTTGTTTTCATTCATGTGGATAATGCTCTGCTTTACAGTCAACATAGGACACTGAATCAATGATATTAAGGATAAGTGGTTAATGACCCAGGGATCTCTTTCTGGTTATAAGCAATAGCTCATTAGATACAGTTTTTTAAATGTACTTCGAATTTCTGCCAGATATGAATATCATTTTTTATCTGGGCTCATCTGATATTTATTTGTCTCTTTTTCTGGTGTTTCCACTTAGTCTCATGTGAGAGAATTCTTTAATTATTAATGTTGTTCTCACCTTCCTCAAAGATCTTAGTATCATTTGTAAATCTGGGAATTTTAGTATGAATAGTGATATTAATACCTTTATTTATTATCTTTTAAGCTTTTAAAGTGCTTTGAGATTGACGATCTTAATTGTTACTTTTAACAGTGTTTGCCTCTGGGAAAGGGATCTGATTGGCTGGAGATGAGAGTGGGAAGGAGACTTAAATTTATTGGCTTTTAAATTTTGCATCATGTATGCATTTGTTATCTATTACTGTATAGCAGAGTTACCAAAAACTTAGCAGCCTAAAACAACACACATTTGTTGACTCAGAGTTTCTGTGGGTCAGGGATCCAGGCATGGTTGGCCGGGTCCACTGCATCAGAGTCTTCATATGGCTGTAAGTGAGGTGTTGACCAAGGCTGGAGTCTCCCCTCAAGGCTTGACTGGGGAAGAATCTGCTTCCAAGCTACGTGGTTGTTGTCAGGATTCAGTTCCTTGAGGACCTTTGGGCTGAGAGCCTCAGTTCCTAGTTGTTCTTTGGCTGGAGCCCTCCCAGTTTCCTCTCCAACATGACAGCTAGCTTCATCAAAACCAGAAAGCTGAAAAGGCAGTAAAAGTCTGCTAGCAAAATGGAAGTCAAATTTTTTGTAACCTCATCGTGAAAGTGACATCACATCAGTTTTGTCCTATTCTGTTTGTTAGAACAAGTCTTTAGACCATGCCACAGTTCAAGGGAGGGTGTTATACAAGGGCATGAGTATCAGGAGTTGGAGACTATAGGGGGTACAAGTTAGAGTCTGCTTGCCATAAAGTGCCTGTGTATTACCTATTTGGTAAAATTAAGCAAATAAAAGTGTTTGTAGACCTCTAAGACTAAATGAAAATGAAAGTTGCAGTGTAATAAGTGAAATGTGATTCATTTTTGTAAATAAGAAATAACGTGTGCATATATACATATGTATGTGTGTATAAATGCATACAAAATGATAGGAATGATACAAATCAAATGGTTAGTGTCTTTATCCATTCAGGCTGCTGTAATAGAATACCATAGACTGGATGGATGGATGGCTTATGAGTAATAAATATTTTTTTAAGTTTTTATTTAAATTCCGGTTTGTTAACATACAATGTAATATTAGTTTCTGGTGTACAATTTAGTGATGCAACACTTACATACAACACCAGGTGCTCATCACAACAAGCACACTCCATGAAAAACAATGTTTCTTACTGTTCTGGATGCTGGGAAGTCCAAGATCAAGGCATTGGCAAATTTGATGTCTGGTGAGCTCCCACTTCCTGTTTCACAGACAGCCATTTTCTTGCTATGTCTTCCCATGGTGACAGGGGTGAGGGAACTTTTGGGATCTCTCACAAAGGCCCATTCATGAGGGCTCCATCCTAATGACCTAAGCACCTACCCAAAGGCCCTAACTGCTAATGCCATAATTTGGGGGATTAGGTTTCGACATGTGAATTTTAGAGGGACACAAATGTTCAAACTACAGCAGTTAACGATGATTTCTTCTGTGGAGAAATGAGAAAAAATGGATATAAAGGAACTTTTATAGTTTGATCAAGTTCTTTGTTTTCTTCTCAACATGACAGGAAAGTAATTAGAAACATTTTATAAAGTTGAAATGGATAACTGGTTTCCAATGGCATATGGTAACTTAATTGCAGGATCAGGATTCAAGATAGTTCTGAACATCAAAGTTTATTTTCCTATTTATTTATTGGATTATTTATTTACTTCACTAATTTTTTTTGCTCAGAAAAATTATTAAAAAATTTAAAAACTACTTATAAGAATTATGTGTATTTGTTCCTTTGGTGATGCCTGGCTAGCTTCATTGGGTGGCCATCTCCACTAAATATTTCTGGTAATTAAGCCATTTTTAAATCTTGATAAAATAGAAATTTGTATTTAATCCTATGGTAGGGTTGCCAGATTTAACAAATAAAAATATAGGATGCTCAATTAAATTTGAATTTCAGATACACCATGAAGAGTGTTTTAGTATAAGTGTGTCTCAAATATGCACATATTTTAATACATACAATATTTGGACATACACTACAAAAGTGCTCGTTGTTTATCTGAAATTCACATTCAGCTAGATGTCCTGTATTCTATCTGGAACTCTATCCTGTGGGCAATGAAAAAAGCAGTGTAAGTTCTTGAGCAGAATGATTACATAATAAAATAGAATTTTAAGAGGATCACTCCCCACTTCATTAGTGTCTATGATACACCACCAAGATCCTTATTCTTCTCTTTCTAACCCAGAGACTAATCCATTGAACAAACATTTATGAACCCCTGCTAGGTATGAGGCACTGCACCTGCTACTGGGGACACAAAATCAAACAAGCTTCCATTCTCACCCTTAAGAAACTCAGAGCCTTTTCAGCTCATACTTGTTACAGGATATTTCCCGGGGAGGTAGGATGGGGGGGAGATTACTAAAGGTAAGAATATACCAAATCTGATAAAAACAGATCAGTATGTTGTGAGTGTCTATTAACTCTCAAAATTTAGTATTTTTTGGATGGTTTTAACACACCTTAAGGCTTTTAAAATTATACACTATAAAGGATATTTCCAAGAATATTTTTGAAAATTAAGAAATTAAAAAAATAGCTTAGAAGTGTTTTATTTTCTTTGAGTCCTCATCCTCATTTCTATTCCTCTGAAATAGTCAGTGAAATATCTCTGTGGAAGTATAAAGAAGTAATATAATTTTGCAGAATGTGATTTACCAATATAAGTTTGCTAAATTTGACTTTATGACTATATTCCAGGAAAATAGAAAAGTAAAACTCAATAAGGAAATAATGTGCAACTAAATTTTAATAAATGTCCCAGAGATAGAGCTTTGTGTCAAGTCCTTTGTACATTGATTTAGTAGATTTCTTTCTTTCCTTCCTTCTTTCTTTATCCCTGTCTTCCTTCCTTCCTTTCTTTCTTTTCTTTTCTTTTCTTTTCTTTCTTTCTTTCTTTCTTTCTTTCTTTCTTTCTTTCTTTCTTTCTTTCTTTCCTTCCTTCCTTCCTTCCTTCCTCCCTCCATCCCTCCTTTCGTCCGCCCTTCCTTCCTTTCTTCCTTCCTTCCTCTTTCTTTCTTTCTTTCTTTCTCTCTCTTTCTTTCTATCTTCTTTCTTCCTTTCCTGTTTTAAGCACATTATTCCCTGAAGTTAATCCCAGTGATGTAACACAGTTGGATGAATGACTAGTTAGTTATTGCATAAATTCTAAACTTCCATATTTTTAGATTGGGTAACAGCCCTCTGGTGGGGAAAGGATGACTGTGTAGCCACAGAAAAGTGGAAGAGAGAATTGGAGTGTGCCGTCTAAGGTCTGACTGCTGTCAGATCCAGTTCTCACATTCTCTTTGTTGGCTGTGAATCAGAGGGAATGGCCCATGTCAGTTCACCTTCGGCTAGGTTTAGTCAAAGGATGGCAGTGATAGGAGAGAGACAGGCAGGAAGAATGGAGAAGACAGGGTTTTTTGTTTTGTTTTGTTTTTTTTCTCCCCATTCTCTCTCTTTCTGCATCCAGCAGCCTCTCTGACCATGCCTATGCCTTCCCCAGGGCCCCAGCTTTCACCTGGTGCCCCCAGGCCCTGTGCTCTGCCATTCCCTTTCCCTTTCCTGGTCTAGGGAGGGCAGTGACTAGCTGATGTTGTTGACTCATGGAGCCTATTTGGTTTCTCAAGACCTCCATCTTCCATGGTACCAATTCCCTGAGTTAAACTCTTTCTGTTATATGTACTTGAAATGGTTTCTAGTTTTCCAGATAGATTTTGGGAACATGGGAGTTTTTAGGAGAATATCCAGAAATCAAGGATCTGTATTTCTCACTCCTTGACGTCGTCTGCAGGGAGTTTCAAATAAAAATGAACAGCTCTTCCTTTACCATTAATGCTTTCTGTGTTTCAAGGATCAGAGACTGCTCAGGGTCTTCTGGGGCAGAGGATTCCTGAGAACTTTTAGCTAGTAGAGCATGAATCTGTGCTTTGCCTCCAACCAAGTTCTTCTTTATTTTGTGAACACATAGTTTCCTTTTTTTTTTTAAATAGATGGACATTGGTATCATTTCTAGATCAATAATTCTTAAAATGAATATGTAAGGGCAAAAGAGAATAAAGGAAGGCAGAATGAAATATGAAAAAAAAAAGGAGTTTTGAGATAAGGGAAGCCAAATGGGAAGATGATATGGAATCAGGTCATAAAACTCTTTTCTTGGAGAAGGGCAATACCTTTGATTAAAAGGGGATTAAGAAATCTGTTTTCTCAAGTGTTACTCTGAACCCTGAAATTCACTAAACACATTGCAGATGTTTGTATGAAGTCATAAACCATAGTAAATATAGGACATCATGTTTACTATCTACACTGTAAATAGTAGTAATCACAGTCTCTCAGTGAACTTTGTTGGCCAGCAAAGGAAAGGAAAATATTTCATAGTGAAAGCTGCATGCTTGACAGCCAGGCAGCAGTAGCAGAAACACGAAGGAGGGGAGGAGGCAATCACATGTCCTTGCTTTGTTATATAGGTGTAAAATGCCTTACTCCAGAATACTTACTTGTAATCTGGTGAGTGAAGAGCCTTGTTAGCTGACTTGTTTAAAAGGATCAGATCATGAAGTTGGATTTGTATAAATCATAGGTCTACTGCTTTCTGGCATCAACTGTAAAGAAGACAAGGCTTTTCTTAAATGTTCCAAGGCATTATTCCAAGGCATTACTGCTGTGCAGTATAGCATCACCCTTTAGAGCAAGGGCTTTGCAGTCAGGCTGCCTCAGTTCAAAGGCTGCTTTGCTCATTTCCAATCTGAGGCATCTTGAGCTAGTTAACCTCTTTGGGCCTCTTCTGTAAAATACAGGCAGAAACAGCACCTCCTACATAATGTTGTTGTGAGGATTCCACACACTTGTAAAACTTAGCCTAGTACCTGGAACTTAGGAAGCCTCCAATAAAGGCGAATTATTATTATTATTATTATTATTATTATTATTATTATTATTTAAGATTTTATTTATTTGACAGAGAGACACAGAGAGAGAGGGAGCACAAGCAGGGGGGAGTGGGAGAGGGAGAAGCAGGCTTTTTGATGAGCAGGGAGCCTGATGCAGGGCTCAATCCCAGGACCCTGGGATCATGACCTGAGCCAAAGGCAGATACTTAACTACTGAGCCACCCAGACACCCCAAAGGTGAAATATTATTATTGTCAGAGGTGATACCTGTAATATTAGAGCTTGTATTAAATTCAGAGTATGGGAAACACACTTTAGAGAAATGCATAAAGTCATATGCCATATTAAATATAAGAAATCCTATTGGTTTATAACTCGTTGCCTCTTCTAAGAAGACAAAAAAGAGAAAAAACCCCCACAGTGACAGCAAGGAGATTTGACAAACAGGAAGCAATAGTAAAACATTAAACATTGAAATTCCTTTCTTCAGGCACATTCTGCACTTACATGTTGAAGAGATATGTGACCGTATGTTATAGTAGCAAAAGAAGCAGAATAGTTGGGATTGGGAAATCTATAGCAGAATAAAGTCACTGCACTTAGATGGACAATACTTTATGAAATAGGCCTGAAACTGTTACCATTCAGCTTACGTACCCTTTGTTTCCTGACAGTTTTTAGCGCAGTGAAGTCAAATGACATTTTTTGACAGATGGAAATTTATGAGCTGTTTAGTGAAATAAGCACATGTCTTAATGGGCAACATCACCTTTTCCATAAATGTAAATGGAACTATATAGCTTCAGTAGGAATTTGTTTTGTAATTTGCATTTTTTGAATACTGTGAAGCTTGATTTTCTAAAATAATCAAATGTAAAAAAATTAAAAATGTAAAATAGTTTAGATAGAAAACAATTGATAGAAACCTTCTCTCTCTCCCACTCTCTCCTGCTCCCTTTCCCCCTTCCCCTCTCTCTCTCTTCCTTCCTCCTGATGGATAGTGGTCCCAGTCTTCATATTAACAAATATCAACACAGCAATAAAGACTGCTGGCTGCATTTTTGAGTGGACATCCATTTTGTCACTTTCACTGTTGGGACACCAGTTTTATAGCAGGCTCTGAACAAGTCCTGCTATAATGACTCTGATGGTTGATAGGGTCCATGTAGGATTTTCCGCATGAGAACTCTGGAAACAAAAGACTTAAATAGCACTATTTATAAGTGCAGTCATGTTTAGGAAAGTATAAATAATCATGCATATACTTCCAGGGAACTTATGATCATACTCTTCCCCTCCAGAACAAAGTTAACACTTGTTGACACAGATAAGTTGGTTTTCCTTCTCACCCAATTCATTGGCTTGAACAAGTTTACATGCCAGTGTGAGGAAGGCCACATGCTTCTTCTAGGAAATGATAGGAGTGTATCAGTGTGGTTTTGAGTTCATTGGCACTGAGCCATGCTTCTTCATAGTGAGTTCATTGACCTACCTGTGGCAGTTCATGCCAAACATATGCTGTGTTTTGACACCAACCTCTCCTCTTTAGAATTTGGAAACATCTATAGGTTTTGAATAGTTTAATGCCCTCACCTACTCATGCATGTGAGGTAGCTCAGAACATTAATTAAAGATGACCTTACAGCAACATTTATAGAACTAGAAATAAGAGCACATGGTTGTGAGTAAGAGAATGGTCACTGTGTGCCCAGTCCCAAAGGAAGATGAGTGGGAGTCTCCAAAGCCCAGTTTGCTGTCTTTCTCCCAGTTTTATTTGTATATTCTGTGGAATTGCTCCCACATCACTGCCCCTGGACTCCCTCCTACCATGAGACTCTACCATTTTGGAAACACTCAGAAGGATGAAGGGCCCAGAGCAGCTGAGGCAAATATGATTGACCACAACTTCTTAATCACTAGTTTATGGGGGCAAGTGGCTGGTTCAGTCGGTGGAGCATGTGACTCTTGATCTCAGGGTTGTGAGTTTGAGCCCTGCACTGGGTATGGAGATTACTTAAAAGTAAACTCTTAAAAAAAAATCACTAGTTTAGGAGCAGAGGAGAGGCCAAATGTACATAGTAAAAGCAATGAAGTTTGACAAATGGGCAGCAAATAGCACACAGCTTATAGAGGATAGGAAGCTGGACTCAAATGGGACAACTATTCCTTTTTTCCTGAATGTTCCAGTTGCATGAGTCACCTATCCAAGAAGGAATGCCGTCTCTTCTGCTATAATGGGAGGAACAGCATCTCTTCTGCAAAATTTTCCCAGGTCATCCCAAAAGAACCATGACCTCTCTTTTCCAAATTACCTTAGAATTTGAAATGCGCTCCTTTGCATGGTAATTAACATCTCATCTCCCTCTTGATTGGATGATACTGGAAGAAAAGGAAACAAAACAACACAAAAATGAATCTAGATAAACAGATTTGATAATAACAAGTTATTTTGATAGTGTGGTCAAGGAAAGGATCTTTGAGGAGGTGATAGATAGGTTGAGACCTAAAGAATGAGCAGGAACTGGCTATAACAACAGGGAAAAGAATATTCCAGAGAGACAGAATAACATGGGCAAAGGCCCCAAGAAAAGAAAGAATCTGGGGTGTGTACTGAGGGAGCTGAATATAGGTCAGTTTGACTGGAACTTGGTGAACATTCTATTGCAGAAGAGAGCCTTAGAGAAGGCAAGTCCAAATGCAGAATATGTGTCTGTTCCAGTAAGGACAAATCAATGCCCCTTCCGTGATGGAAGTGGTATCAAATGTAATAAACTTGCCGCCACATAACTAGCTGATCACCTGGGGAATGGTCCCATATGGGAGCTCAGTATCGGTCTCTGCTGCTGGCAGTTCAGGCACTCAGCAATGGCCAGAGTCACATTGGCCTTGCTGAGCCCATGCATAACCTCCCTCCCTGCCACCATGGTCATTTTTTCATGAGCCCATTGGGCAATGACAGGTGTGGTTGGGGAATGAGCCTGACTGTTATCCACGCAATAGGTCACTCATAATTATTAGGATTCTCCTCTTCTGGCCTTGCCTGTTGGTGAGCATTCATATGAGACAGAAACATCTTCACAGTTTTTGCCCAGATAGGCCTATCCACAAACCTTTTCCCCAAATACCTTTGTCTCTAATTTTCCAATCATGTTTCTTCTAAGTCCCTGATTATCCAACAAAACCATTGGCACCACGCCCCCCTCCCCCAAAAAAAGAAAAGAAAAAAGAGAGCCTGACTAGTACATCTAATTTCATTGGTCAAGGTGGTTTTTAAAAATCATTTGTTTGTGGAATATATTGCTTGATCAGACACAGTAGATTTACCCATATAATTTAGCATACCTTGTCCAAAATGCACAAAATGCAGTAATTATTTTTTACTTAATTACTGGAAATCTTGAATCATAAAAAGTAATTGTCAACTAAAAATATTTCTACTTAAACTTTGGTTTTGTTCATAATATGTATGAACATTTATGAATGCATTTACATTTAAAAACATACTTGAAACCCAGTACGAGGTCATCACTTTTTTTTCCAAAATTCATCTTTTTGTTATCCCATCACCTTGAGGGAAATATGATCTTGCCAAGTATCTTTATTAATATGCCTTCCATATTTCACTCTTGTATCTGAAAATCATGGAAAACCATGAGAGAATAAAAGTAGTAAGAGAAATAGAGAGTAATAGGGAGAAAAGCAGTAAGTAGTATACTACCCAAAGTAGTCACAAAATATTTTTTGATTAACTTTGCTGAGGTTTCCAGTTATGGAGCGGCAGAAATATTTAATTTGTATCTTAATATCATGGTGCAATTAACTGAATTATTTTTCCAGAACAAAACAAGTATGATACAAAAGCATGTGCTGGTAACTATCAGGAATTTATTCAGTTAACAAAACTGCAGTGAACCAAACAAAGCCCCTGCCTTCAAGGGGTTTGAATTCCAATGGCAAGGCTAACTGTAAATTATTTGTGAATAAACAAATAAATATATAATATAACATCATGTAAGATAAATGTATTAAAATAATGGATCATGTTCATAGCATTGATTACCAAAATACTTATATTCAAATTTGGCTATAATGAAATCTTTTATTTTTGCCTCTTCAGAAAATAATAGAAAGCCAGCTCCTTTGTAAATACAATCAACAGAGTTTGCTTCCTGTTATAAGGAATAATTTGGAAGGTAACTTGGAGCTATAGAAGAAGGTATCAAGCAGTTATTTTTGGTTTTAGTTTCTGCAATTTCCTTCCAATATGCAAAGTTAGGTTTGTGAAGAAAGCTCTTGTCTCTTTAACTTCCTGTTTTAGTAGTAAAACAGAAGTCTAGGAAAGTCGACTATGACCAAGCGATAATGACAGTTTATTCATTGGAGAACTTTGTTTTTCTCCTGCCCATAAGCATAGCCTTAAGAAGATGAAACCCTCACCACAGCACATGTGTACATTTTGCTGAATTGACCAAAAATTGCACAATCCAAATCCCAGGCTAAAAGTTAGGAATTACACTGGAAAACCTAACTGAAACTGACAAAAGACAGTAATTAAAAAAAAAAGATTAGTATTTGAGGCCCCCAAAGTCAGTTGTTTAGAATAGTAGTTACTAGAAACAAAATTGAAATTTATTCTTCAAAAACTGGTCACTAGATGGACCAGTAGAAATCCTTCTTTAGCTGGCTGGAAAAGTAAAGTATTAAAATAAGTAGCCCTGTTCCATAGTAGTTTGTTTTGCATGTTAGGTAAGGCCTTTAGAGGTACTGAGGCATTTAGAATACCCAAGAGAAAACTTTTCAGTCTACTTTTATTCTTTCTAGTATCTTTCACATTAATTTCCCAGGGTATTTATTCTTGTTATGCACCAGGGTGTTTATTCTTGGTTATATGGTGATCTATCAAGACAAAGATGTGTACTGAGACACTAGTCTAATCAGGATTACTTGCCATTAAATTTAGGAGCACAGGTGCAACACATACCACCCAAGCTCCTGTTTTCTGCTAATGTTAAATCAGCACAATATTGATGCCTTAATGTGAGATTCAGTGTAAACGAATACATCGAGTGGTAACTATCTATTAAAAATTTTCTTTTCTTCTATCTACTTAAGATTCACTTTCCAGGCACTTCAAAATCCTTCGGGCCCTTAAGGGCAGAAACTACACAAAGCATTGGTTTAAGACAGTCTGCTTACACTAGGTGCAGCTGTTTGGATGTCTTCAAGTCTCCAAAGTCTCCTCTTACTCTGGTGTCTGTATCTGTTGAGTTTTTGCCTCCCTCTTGATTCTTGCAACCACTACCCTTTTTCTAAATCACTGCTGTAGTGAACACTGCCCTGACTCATCTTCACTGACCAACAACACAAGGCATTTGTATTTAGCAGACTATGCTGAAGTTTGGAGTTGTACAGTGGTGTTACATGCAATATTATCGATGACAAGCCAAAAGTTAAATTTTATTAGTAGTTACCATGGTTCTACAATGGCCTCCAGTGGCCATCCATCCTGGTTTTCCTTTTCTTTCTGTGTCTCTCCTAAGGCTTCTTGTCCTCACTTCTGGTTAGAGTATCATCCTCTCTCCTACTCTTTCCTTAGAATCTGTTAGATTAGTTTGCTTGGGCTGCCATAACAAAATACCACAGACTAGAGAGCTTAAACAATAGAAATGTATTGTCTCCCAGTTCTGGAGGCTGGAAGTCCGGGACTAAAGTGCTGGCTGGTTTGATTTCTCCTGAACCCTCACTCCTCGGCTTGCAGATGGCTCTGTTCTCCCTGCGTCTCCACAGGCCTTTCCTCTGCGCATGCATTGCAGCCCTGGTACCTCTCCTGTGGCTAAATTTCCTCCTATATTGACACCAGTCAGAATAGAATAAGGCCCACCCTAACAGCTTCATTTTTTAAATTTAACATAAAATGTATTATTTGCTTCAGGGGTACAGGTCTGTGAATCATCAGTCTTTTTTTTTGAGAATAATAATTAATATTTAATGAGTGCTGAGTGTGTGCTAAGGAATGTACATGTTTTTTAATGTGTGTACTATTCACAAACATTGCAGAGTGGGTAAGATCATTTTTAGGTTATATTGGGGAACCTGAGGTTTAGAGCATTGAGAAACATTTCTAAGATTATATAGATGTCTTTAAAGCCCCCACTCTTTTTGAGGTACCATTTTGCATTCTCATCTGACAGAAAATAGGCATAAAATGTCTGTAGGATTCTCCAGCAATTGTCAATGAACCCCAGCTTAAATGCGAGAGAGAGACCAAATATATGCATAAACATGGGCAGGCTCTCTGTCTAACTTTCATTAGGCCTGTTGATCTACTTTACTTGAGCCCATTCTGACTCACTATCAGCTTTAAGCTCATGGGCACCTGCTTATTTTTGTGTGTGAATCATCAGTCTTACACAATTCACAGCACTCACCATAGCACATGCCCTCCCCAATGTCCATCACCCAGCCACCCTATCCCTACCCCCCAACCCCCAGTACCCCTAAATTTGTTTCCTGAGATTAAGAGTCTCTTATGGTTTGTCTCCCTCCTGGTCCCATCTTATTTCATTTTTTTCCCTCCCTTCCGCCCACGACCTCCCGCCCTGCCTCTCAAATTCCTTATATCAGAGAGATCATATGATAATTGTCTTTCTCTGATTGACTTATTTTGCTTAGCATAATATCTTCTAGTTCCATCCACGTCATTGCAAATGGCATGATTTCTGTTTTTGATGGCTGCATAGTATTCCATTGAGTGTGTGTGTGTGTGTGTGTGTGTGTGTGTGTATACCACGTGTATATATATATATATATATATATATATATATACATATATATACACCTATATATATACCATATCTTCTTTTTCCATTCATCTGTTGATGGACATCTAGGTTATTTCCATAGTTTGGCTATTGTGGACATTGCCTAATAGCTTCATTTTAACTTAATTACCTCTTCAAAGGTCCTATCTTGACTGCAATCACATTCCCAGGTACTAGGGTTTAAGGTTTCAACACAGGGATTTCAGGGAGGACACAATTCAGTGCATAACATCTCCCAAGTACTTTTTCTTCTTCTGTTTCATTGCCAGCCTCCAATCCTCAAATTTCAGTTTCTTTTCTTTTCTTTTCTTTTTTCCCTTCCTCCCTTCCTCCCTTCCTCCCTCTCTCTCTCTTTCTTTCTTTCCCTCTCTCCCTCCCCCCTCCCTCCCTCTCTCTCCCTCCCTCCCTCCCTCCCTTTCTTCCTCCCTCCCTCCCTTTCTTCCTCTCTTTCTTTCTTTCTTTCTTTCTTTCTTTCTTTCTTTCTTTCTTTCTTTCTTTCTTTCTTTCTTTTCCTTCCTTCCTTCCTTCCTTCCTTCCAGAGAGAATGGGGTGGGGGGGAACAGAGGGAGAGGGAGAGAATCTTAAGCAGACTCCATGCCTAGTGCAGAGCCCAACATAGATCTTGATCTCATAACCCCGAGATCGTGACCTGAGCAGAAATCAAGAGTCAGATGCTTAATTTATTGAGCCACACAGGTGCCCCTCACTTCCATTTCTAAAGCAGAGCAACCTTGTTTTCTATTAAATACTTGTTATGTTCCAAACAAAATGTTATCTACTTTTGGACTTCCTTTTTTTTTTTTTTTAAGCAATATAGCTCACGTGAAAGTTTTAAGATTACAGTTTTTCCTATAATATAGATAAGTTTCATGGTCTGATTCCATCAATACTTGCACATAAGAAGGACAAATACCATGTTTTATTCTCTTTGTCCTGAAGTTCCCTCAGGGCCACTGGATGGATGGAGTTGGCTGAGATGCCTGGTTTTTCTTTTTGAACTCATGTATTTTCTCTTGAGTTTACTTACTTGACTTACAATAAGAACTTGTAGAGATATTAATTCCGAGGAAATATCTTGTCAGTTGCTAATATATCAGCCTCAAGACTTTTTTTCAAACAAAAGGTATCCAGTGCATAACTGTTAACCTTAAATTAATAAGCCCAAGGAATAGACCTGACTCTCCATACCTCTCCTTCCCCAGTCTTTACCATCCTGACAACCCCTCCTTCAATTCCATCCTTTCGGGGACTACTTTTTCAATTCAAGCACACTCTCATTCATTCCAAGAAATCTTTATAAGCAGTTGGTCTATATTGTCTTAAATCTTTAGATATTTTTGCAAGGTAGCCATTATTAAACATATTAGATGGATGAGAAGTTCTAAGTCAAGGCCTCATGCAGCATCTTAGTTTCATGCTATTTACTGACAGAATATGAATTTGACTCATGTCTACCAAGTCCTAATGTCCCTGCTCTTTTCACTGCACAAGAATAGCAGATATAAGAAAATTCTGTTTTTGAAGCTGTCATAAGATTTTGGAATTCTCAACATTCATAGTCCTGTCTTCAAATATTTGGATACTGTAAGGTCTATCCTGGCTTGTATTCCTCTTCCTCCCTTTTAAAAATTAAAGAAATTTTGGGGGGAGATTTTCCCTAATCCCATAATCCCCTAAGATCACTCTCACTAATTTTATATTTTACCTTCCCATCCTGGTTGACCTCAATTAACATTTTGGCAAGTCTCCTTAGCCAGCCCTTCCTGGTTTAGGCAAGGAGAGAACTGAGTCATGTCTGTCAAGGTCATATACAGCAGGAGGAGGTACATAGCAGTTGGTGGGAGGCACTGAAGGGAAGGAGTCCTGGGTCAATGCCAAAAGAGAGTAAATTATTGAGACATCATTCCAGGAAGCAGAAAGCTGGTGAAAGTTTTGGGAAATAAATGCAACTTCATGAACCAAGAAGTAGTTCAAAAGGTGAATCAAGAAGAAATACCCAGCAGAGGCAAGAGACTAAAACAAGGTGGCCAAGGGCCAAAAGAAATAAACATAGATTTGAAGGGTGGTTCAGGAACAAAACCTTTGATTGTGTTGATATTATCCTTTATGCATTTCTTAGCTATATCATTAAGGCCCACTTAAAATGTCACTAGGACTGGAATTTTAGATCTACCTCTCTATAATAAGAAATTATTGTATTATAGATATTTAGGTTAACTGCTTGGTGAGTATTATGTGTTTCTTCTGAATTCCTTTTTTTCTAAAGTCATCATGATGGGGAAGAGGGACACAAACATAATCAGTAGTAAATTTTTATTTCATGCTTAAATCATCCTAACACCTCTTGACAGAAACATATTATTATTTTCATTGCACAGATGAGACAGTGGAGGCACAGGAATGCTGAGTAACTTTCTCATATTTACACAATGACTAAGTGGCACAGCGAGGATTTGAATTGATTACTATGCAGTGTGTTAAGAGATAAAAGAATGACATAGTATAAACAAATGAGGATCCAATGATTTCTTCTTGGATGAAGATCAGAGAGAGTTCTGCTAATGGGATGCTATATCTTCTATGAGTCATCCCATAACTTGGTGCCCATGTAAACCTTACCTCTGTGCTCTCATGATAATATGAGATACTGCCCTTGATACTGTTCTCATTACCCAAATGCTAAAAGTTATACATGAGAAAGGATTCTTCCTGATTTTTTTTTTACCAAACCCCTCCAAGTTTTATTTTTATTTATTTATTTATTTATTTATTTATTTATTTATTTGACAGAGAGAGAGAGAGAGAGAGCACAAGTAGACTGAGAGGCAGGCAGAGAGAGAGGAGGAAGCAGGCTCCCTGCTGAGCAGAGAGCCTGATGCTAGCCTTGATCCCAGGACCCTGAGTTCATGACCTGAGCTGAAGGCAGAGGCTTTAACCCACTGAGCCACCAGGCGCCCCCCCTCTCCAAGTTTTAAAGAAATTCTCACTCCACAAGGTTGGGGTGTTCTATTCAAGTTAATATTTTTAAGTCTGTATTTAAACTCTAGTTAGTTAACAGTGTAGTATTTGTTTCAGGAGTAGAATTTAGTGATTCATCATTTACATATAACACACAGTGCTCATCACAAGACCTTTCCTTAATGCCCAACACCCACTTAGCCCATCCCTCACATACCTCCTCTCCAGCAACCCTTAGTTTGTTCTCTATAGTTAAGAGTCTCTTACGGTTTGCCTCCCTCTCTTTTTTCCCCCCTTCCCCTATGTTCATCTGTTTTGTTTCTTAAATTCTACACATGAGTGAAATCGTATGGTATTTGCCTTTCTTTGACTGACTTATTTCACTTAGTATAATATACTCTAGCTCCATCCACATTGTTGCAAGTGGCAAGATTTCATTCTTTTCGATGGCTGAATAATATTCTATTGTATATATAACCCACAACTTCTTTATCCATTCATCAGTTGATGGACATTTGGGCTCTTTCCATAATTTGGCTATTGTTGAGAATGCTGCTATAAACATTGGGGTACATGTGCCCCTTTGAATAAGTATTTTTGTATCATTTGGGTAAATACTTAGTAGTGCAATTGCAGGATCATAGGGTAGTTCTATTTTTAACTTAGTTTTGTCAATTGTTTCCTTCACTGTGAAGAAGATTTTTATCTTGATGAAGTCCCAATGGTTCATTTCTGCTTTTGTTTCTCCTGCCTTCAGAGACGTATCTAGTATGAAGTTGCTATGGCCAAGGTCAAAGAGATTACCTGTGTTCTCCTGTAGGATTTTGATGGTTTCGAGTCTGACATTTAGGTCTTTCATCCATTTTGAATTTATTTTTTTGTCTGGTGTAAGAAAGTGGTCCAGTTTCATTCTTTTGCATGTAGCTGTCCAGTTTTCCCAAAATCATTTTTTGAAGAAGCTGTCTTTTTTCCATTGGATAGTCTTTTCTGCTTTGTTGAAGATTAGTTGACTGTATAAATGTGGGTCCATTTCTGGGTGTTCTATTATGTTCCATTGATCTGTGTGTCTGTTTTTGTGCTAGTACCATACTGTCTTGATGACTACAGATTTGTAATATAACTTGTAAATTGGGAATTGTGATGCCTCTGGAATTGTGGTGCTTTTCTTTTTCAGGATCACTTTGGCTATTGGAGGTCTTTTGTGGTTCCATACAAATTTTAGGATTGTTTGTTCTAGTTCTGTGAAAAATGCTGGTGGTATTTTGATAGAGATTGCATTAAATGTATGGATTACTTTGGGTAATATAGACATTTTAACAATATTTGTTCTTCTAATCCATGAGCATGGAGTGTTTTTCCATTTCTTTCTGTTCTCTTCAATTTCTTTCATCAGCGATCTATAGTTTTTAACCCACTGAGCCACCCAGGCGCCCGCTATCAGCGATCTATAGTTTTTAGAGTATAGATCTTTTACCTCTTTGGTTAGGTTTATTCCTAGGTATCTTATGGTTCTTCGTGCAGTTGTAAATGGGATCAATTCTTTGATTTCTCTTTCTGCTGCTTCATTGTTGGTGTATAGAAATGCAACAGATTTCTATATGTTGATTTTGTATCCTGTGGCTTTCCTAAGTTCATGTATCAGTGCTCAGTTGGGTGGAGTCTTTTCGGTTTTCTCCATAGAATATCATGTCATCTGTGAATTGTCAAAGTTTGACTTCTTACTGATTTGGATGCCTTTTATTTCTTTTTGTTGTCTGACTGCTGAGGCTAGTGCTTCCAGTACTATGTTGAATAACAATGGTGAGAGTGGACATCCCTGTCTTGTTCCTGACCTAAAGGGGGAAGCTCTCAGTTTTTCCCCACTGAGGATTATATTAGCTATGGGTCTTTTGTGTATGGCCTTTGTGATGTTGAGGTATGTTCCCTCTAATCCTACTTCGTTGAGGGTTTTTTTTTTTATCAAGAATGGATGCTGTACTTTATTGAATGCTTTTTCTGCATCTATTGAGAGGATCATATAGTTCTTATTCTCCTCTTCATTAATGTGGTATATCACATTGATTGATTTGCAAATATTGAACTACCCTGCAGCCCAGGAATAAATCCCACTTGATCATGGTGAATAATTCTTTTAATGTACTGTTGGATTTGATTTCATAGTATTTTATTGAGAATTTTTGCACCCATGTTCATCAGGGATGTTGGCCTGTGGTTCTCCCTTTTAGTGG
This sequence comes from Ailurus styani, assembly GCA_002007465.1. Lineage (NCBI taxonomy): Eukaryota > Metazoa > Chordata > Mammalia > Carnivora > Ailuridae > Ailurus > Ailurus styani. The sequence goes on along the minus strand of LNAC01000229.1, from coordinate 1,801,215 downwards.
GTTCTTTGTCTGGTTTTGGAATCAAGGTAATGCTGGCCTCATAGAATGAGTTTGCAAGTTTTCCTTCCATTTCTATTTCTTGGGAACAGTTTGAGAGGAGTAGGTATTAACTCTTCCTTAAATGTTTTGTAGAATTCCCCTCAGAACCCATCTAGCTCTGGACTTCCATTTGTTGGGAGAGTTTTGATTATTGATTCAATTTCTTTGCTGTTATGGGTCTGTTCAACTTATATATTTCTTCCTATTTCAGTTTTGGTAGTTCATATGTTTCTAGGAATTTACCCATTTCTTCCAAATTGTCCAATTTGTTAGTATATAATTTTTCTTAATATTCTCTTATAATTGTTTGTATTTCTGTGGTGTTTGTTGTTATTTCTTCTCTCTCATTTGTGATTTTACTTATCTGGATCCTTTTTCTTTTCTTTTTGATATGCTTGGCTAGGTATTTACCAATTTTATGATTTCTTTCAAAGAACCAGCTCCTGGTTTCATTGATAGATTCTACTGGTTTTTTTTTTCTTTGTTTTTTTCTATATCAATTATTTCTGCTCTAATCTTTATTATTTCCCTTCTTCTGCTGGCTTTAGGCTTCATTTACTGTTCCTTTTCTAGCTCCTTTAGGGGTAAGGTTAGCTTGTGTATTTGAGACTTTTCTTGCTTCTTGAGGTAGGCCTGTATTGCTATGTACTTCTCCCTTATGATCACTTTTGCTGCATCCCAAAGATTTTGGACTGTCGTGTTTTCATGTTCATTTGCTTCCATGTATTGTTTTATTTCTTCCTTAATTTCCTGGTTAACCCACTCATTCTTTAGTAGGATGTTCTTTGGCCTCCAGGTATTCGTGGTCTTTCCAAATTTTTTCTTGTGACTGACTTCAAGTTTCATAGTGTTGTGATGTGAAAATATGCACAGTCTGATCTCAGTCGTTTCGTACTTGTTGAGGGCTGATTTGTGACCCAGTATGTGATTTATTTTGGAGCATGTTCCATATGCACTCAAAAAGAATGTGTATTCTGCTGCTTTAGGATGAAGTGTTCTGAATATATCCATGAAGTCCCTCTGGTCCAGTGTGTCATTCAAAGCCATTGGTTACTTGTTGATTTTCTGCCTAAATGATCTATTCATTGCTGTAGTGGAGTGTTTAAGTCCCCTACTATTATTGTATTATTACCAATGAGTTCCTTTGTGTTTGTTATTATTTGATTTATATATCCAAGTGCTCCAAAGTTGGAGGCATAAATATTTGCTTGTTAGATCTTCTTGTTGGATAGACCTTTTAATTAAGATGTAATATGCTTTTTCATCTCTTGTTGCAGTCTTTTGTCCGAAATCTAGTTTTTCTGATATAAGTATGACTATTCTTTCTTTTGATGTCCATTAGCAGATAAATGGTTCTCTATCCCTTCATTTTCAACTTGCAGGTGTCTTTAGGTCTAAAATGAGTCTCTTGTAGGCAATGTATGGATGGGCCTTGTTTTTGTTTTCTGTTTTTTTTAATCCATTCTGATACCCTATGTCTTTTGATTGGAGTGTTTAGTCCATTTATATTCAGAGTGATTATTGATAGATATGAATTTAGTGCCATTAAAGTTGGTGTTTCTGGAGATTTTCTCTGTTCCTTTCTAGTCTTTGTTGTTTTTGGTCTTTCTTTCCCTCTCAAAGAGTCCCTTTCAATATTTCTTGCAGGAGTGGTTTGGTGGTCACAAATTCCTTTATTTTTGTTTGTCTTGGGAACTCTTTATCTCTCCTATTCTGAATGAGAGACTTGCTGGATAAAGTGTTCTTGGCTGCATATTTTCCCCATTCATCACATTGAATATATTATGCCACTCCCTCTGGCCTGCCAAGTATCTATGGAGAGATCTGCTGCTACCTTATTTGTCTTCTCTTGTAGGTTAGAGTTTTCTTTTCCCTTGCTACTTTGGGGACTCTTATCTCTGTATGTTACCAATTTTACCATGATATATCTTCATGTTGGCCTGCTTTTATTCATTTTGATGGGAGTTCTCTGTGCCTCTTGGATTTGGATGTCTGTTTCCTCCCCCCAGATTAGGGAAGTTTTCAGCTATAATTTGCTCAAATAAACCTTCTGCCCATTTTATCCTCTCTTCTTCTTCTGGGACTCCTATGATATGAATGCTATTATGCTTTATGGAGTTGGTGAATTCCCTAAGTCTATATTTGTGACTCAGTATTTTTCTTTCCCTCTTCTTTTCAGCTTCATTGTTTTCCATAACTTTATCTCCTGACTTACTAATTTGTTCCTCTGCTTCTTCCTTCCTGTGGTCATTACATGCAGTTGGTTTTGCGTCTTGGTTATGGCATTTTTTTTAATCTCAGCCTGCCTAGTTTTTAGGTCTTTTATCTCTCTGGTGAGAGAGTTCCTGGTGTTGTCTATGCTTTTCTCAAGCTCAGATAGTATCCTTAGTATCCTTATGATTGTTGTTTTAAATTCTGGTTCAGGCATATTACTTATATCTGTTTTGATTACATCCCTGGCTGTGACCTCTTCTTGCTCTTTCTTTTGGGATGAATTCCTCTATCTTGGTAATCTTGGCATTTTATCCAGGTCTTTGTCTTCTCTGTTATGAAAGCCTGTTATGTTTCATGCTCTTGAGGGTAATGGCTGTATTAAGAAGAGGTTCTATATGGTCCAGGGCCTGGTGCTTCAGGAATTGTTTCTGGTATATGCTGTGTACATGCTGTGGTTGTGTTTTGGCTGCTCTTTCCCTCAGGTCAGTTCTCTGCAGAGTTTCTCCTTGCCTGCAATAGGGAGTGTTTGGGCCTTGTCAACAGTGTGCGGCAAGTTTCAACTAGGTGCATTTTGGTCTGCTTATTAAAAGAGGCTAGATCCCCTTCCCATAGAGCTTAAGATTGCAGCACTCTATGGTTAGTAGACTTGGTGGAAGGCAGGGGGATTTTTTGTGCTCATCTTCTGGGGGAGGGGCCTACTGCTGCTCTGACTCTCAGACATATTTGCCCTAGTTCAGAAGCACCTGCATAGTACAGGGGGGTGAGGCTTGATCTAAGTGGCTCAAGCCTCCACTGTGGAGGGCTGTGCTGCTCACTGGAGGTGAAAAGTGCTGATGGGTGGGGGGTGGGGAACGGCATCAGCCTGCTTTCTCATCTCTAGGGAGGGGAGTTCATGCCCACCACTTCAGGAAGCCCTCACAGGAGAGTGAATAATTTTTTCTTGTTTTTCCCAGGCATCCCTCAGATCCCTGCCTTCATCTGGTCTACATCTGACAGACAGTGGTGCAGTGTTCCTGTGTTATATCTCAGGGGTGCCAGTGGGGTGTCAAAGCCCCTAATTTCAGGACCTGGCATGGTGTGAATCTGCACTGATTCTTTGGGGGAAGGTCTTGCTGCACTGTGGCTGGTGCTGGTTTTTCCCAGAAGGACAGTTACATGAATGCACAGGGGCTTGGAATTTATGGTAAAGCACAGCATAAAGCAGGTGTTCAGGTTAGCTGCCTTCAGCAGGCATCTCTGCTCATATGCTAATGAATGGGACAGCTTAATGAATGTCCACTGGCTCTTTTGTCCCTGGAGAGGCAGTGCCATGTCTCCCAAATGAACGCCAAGAAGGGGAACTGTCTCTCCCAGTGTGATTCAGAGGATCCTTAGGCCATACTGTCTGCTTCTGGGTCCCTGCCCTCCTTCTGCACAGGAGAACCTCTATGCCCACCAGGCTCCACCTGGCGAGGGTGTGCACTTCTAAAACTTCAGATTTTCAGATCTGTTACTTGTAAAAACTTATGATAATCAACCCCATCAATTTTTTCCCCATCAGTGGTTTGGGGGAAGTGTGTGTGTGTGTGTGTGTGTGTGTGTGTGTGTGTGTGTATCTGTGCAATGCCCTGCACTCTGTTCTCTCTCCCTCTCTCTCTCTCTCTCTCCTCTCTCCCTGATCAGGGCTCCCTTCCCTCTGCATCACTGGTGATTCTCTTCTTTCCCAAATCATGTCTCTGTATCTTCTGTCTTCCACAATGTGGCCTCTTTTCTCCTCTAACTGTGCAATCTGTTTTCTCAGTCCTCAGATCAGTTTCCTAGGGGTTCAGACTGATTTGGTATTGATCTAGTTGTCTTAGAGGGATGAGGCAAGCATAGAGTCCTCCTACTACTCTGCCATCTTAACTCCTGTCCTCAAGTTAATTTCAGAAATTCTAGATATCAAGTGCTATAATTATTCATTGCTTACACTGAACATTTTTTAAGAAATAGTAGAGTCAGATAGCATGTTAAAATCCACATGACAATTTTTATGCTTCAAGAAGTTTGGATAAAAGCAGTTACTTTCTGACAATTATCATATGATCTCTCTGATATGAGGAACTTGAGGGGCAGGGTGGGGGGTCGTGGGGGTAGGGAGGGAAAAATAATGAAACAAGATGGGATCAGGAAGTAGACAAACCATGAGAGACTCCTAATCTCACAAAACAAACTGAGGGTTACTGGGGGGTGGGAGGATAGGGATAGGGTGGCAGGGTTATGGACATTGGGGAGGGTTTGTGCTATGGTGAGTGCTGTGAAAGGTGTAAGCCTGATGATTCACAGACCTGTACCCCTGGGGCAAATAATAAAAAAAATTAAAAAAAAAAAGAAGTTACTTTCTGAACAAAATGTTCTCCTGTGAATAGTTCTTCCTGTAATTATTATCCCAAGCATAAGAGTAGACTGGTCTAGAAATGTTAGTTAAATTCCCTTTTCATTGTCATTGTTCTTTAACAGAACTTCCCGTAAGAAAAGCTCAACAGAGCAAGGAAAATTATTTCCCAAACATTTATCAGTTAGTGTGAAAGATCTAGTTTCTCTATATTTTCCTCTTATTTTTAGGTTGTATGATCACAGGAGTAAAAAATATCTGCAATAATGCCCACAGCAAATAAAGTTAAGGGGAAACCATAGCTAATTCCAGTACTCAAGAAATGGAGGTTTTTGAAAAATGATTTTGTCATTTTGAATAATTCTGTAATTATCATTATACCTGCCTATAGTTAATTGTAGAAAGTAATGGCATTGAAGGGATTAATTAATAATACATCATATTTCTGGACTGGATCTTATTAAAGCAAAACAGAATAAATATATAAAAAATAGACTTCTGGGAAAGATGGCAGAATAAGAGAATCCTAAACTCACCTCAACCCGTGAATATGCACAGATAGCACTCACATCATATGAACACCCACCACTGTAAATAATCCAGAAAATGACCCAAAGATTGGCAGAACAGATTCCATAGCTCACATGTAGAAAAGAGGCCACACTGAAGAGAGTAGAAAGGGTGGAGACACAGTGGGAAACCACAGTGACCTTGAGACTGTCCATTGGAAGGAGGGACACTGTACCAGGAAGGGAGAAGAGCAGACCCCACACCAGGCACCCTGGGCATGGGGGACCTGGATCCCATGGGGGACCCCATGGGAAGAGGGATCCCCATAACATTTGGCTTTGAAAACCATAGGGCTTAACTTTGTAAGATTTAGAGTTTTTTCATGCAAGAAAATAGTGCTTATACAGAGTTTCTAGCCAAATACATTTATTAAATATTACTAATCACATGATTAACAGCATCCTTAATGTTGTTTCAGGACACTTTTGGTGGAGATTCAAATAGTGATATTTGAAGCACTTGCTTAACAACTCTGGAATGTGGACTTCTGTTTATGGTCTTCCAAATACTTAAAGAACATGAGTGTGAATTACTGCTCAGAGTTTAATAAATATTAACTAACTGCCTTCAGGGTGTGGATTAAAGTTAAAGTACACACACGCACACACACACACACACACACACACTTTGTTTAGGTGAAGTATTTTAAAGTGTATTTCTAACAACTGAATGGCATCATATGCACAATGTAATACCAAATTCTTTCCTTGACCTGGAGGTCCTCATATTATCTATCTTATGTTATTTCATCTATACTCTCCTCTAGCTCATTCCACTCCAGGCATACTTATCTCTGTGCCATTTCTTCAACATGCTCTGCCTAATTTTGCACAGTACCTTTGCATCTATAGTTTGTTTGCCTGGAATATTTCCTCACATATTCATATGGCTAGCTCCTTCGCTTCACTCAAGTACCTTGAACAGATCCTCAAGAGAGCTTTGCTGATCACCCTAGCACTTCTCACTCTTTATCCTCTTCCCCCTCTTTCTTTTTCACAGAACTTACCCTCACTTGAAATTTTGTTATATATTACTTAATTAATTTGTTTGTCATCTGTCTCCCTCAGCTGAAATGAGGTCTATGAGAGTAAGGCATTTCCTCTTTGGTTTACTGTTTTATCAATAGTGCCTGGAAGATGATAGTGCTTAGAAACTTTCGCCAAATGAATGGGTGACTCTGTATTCGTTCAAACTGTAATGTATTTACTTATATTCTAATATGCTATAATAGATTTCTTAACTCATTGATAACTTGTTGGATGATGCTTAACTGACTCTTTGAAATGGGATCCAAATCACACAGTAGGCCAGTGGCAGCTGGTGCTGAAAGTGGCCCAGCGTGGTACTTGTGGTATTCCTTTGTCCATTTTGTTTGTTTATACAGCACATATTTCTGGAGCATTATGTGGCAGGCACCATGATAGCTCACCAACAAATGAGGAGTCTGTCTTTATCAGGTTAAAAGTCTATGAGGGAAGACAGACAATTAAATAATCAATTAAAATCAACAAGGGTAGGTGCCATTATAAGATAAATTCAGCATACCATGGACAGTGCTATATTGTCACTAGTTCTTATCTGTTCAGGAGAGCTGATTATTAAATTTCTAGGGACTTTGCAAGCTGTTATTAAAAATAGCCATTATTAAAAATTAAAATATGTAAACTTGCAATTATATGAAATAAAAAGCAAAGCAAAAAGTAAAGAATTATATATAAAGGAAAGCATTATAATAAATACTCAAAGTACATCATTTACTAATTATCTGGGTCTTGAAGTTATTTACATCTCTTGTATCTGTTTAGTGGAATCATCATATAATGATGTGTCACTATGAATCTTTCCCCAACTCTGAATTCACCGATAATCACATTAGTAGTTTGAAATTAACTATGGTGTGAATGAAATTGCTCCAAGTCCAATTTTTCCCCTCAGAGAGCCAGCTATAAACATTTAGTAGCACACCATTGCTATAAATGCACATAGGAAGGGCACCTAAACTTGCTTGGTGACATCAGGCAAGGGACCTGAAAGGGAAAAGCAGGAGTTAACTAGTTCAAAGATGCATGAAAGGCGGAGAGCATTCCTGCCAATATCAAGGACAAATAGGTGAGATAGCTCTTATCCTCATTATTATACACCATGCCTCTCTAGAATCATAACTTCCTCCTAACTTAAAAAATAGGTATACAATGCATAGCTGTGGGAAGGTCACTGTGTGGTTACAGAAAGAGGACTACCTCTTGCATTCTTGCTCCCTTTCTCTGTTCTCTGTTTGTGTCTGTCTTTGTTATTGGATGATCTTCTGAAATGGTTGCTTCCTGCTACCTGATTAACATTGCCTGGTGTTTAATAAGAGCTAGTTTGCAGACTTCTCATGTGTTTGGCTTAGCCTGGGAGAGGAGACCAGGAATCAGGAGTTTACGAACAGTGCAGTCAAGCAAGGTCCTATGCTTGGAAGGTCACTGCCACATTTGGTTTTATGTTCTACTGTTGTTATATTGAAATTCTTAATACTCTTTCTACAGGGGACCTCACATAACTATTCTGTACTGAACTCTGCTAATTATATGGCCAGGCCTGCTAGAATTTAAATAGGGATGGCACGTAGGTTTCTAATAAAAATAAAATCCTCATGAGCAACTTGGTATGTCATGCATGTACTGACAAAATAGACTTTCTTTAAAATTTTTAATGAGGGGGCGCATGGGTGGCTCAGTCGGTTGGGTGTGTGCCTTCAGGTCAGGTCGTGATCTAGAGGTCCTGGGATTGAGTCCTGCATCGGGCTCTCTGCTCGACAGGGAGCCTGCTTCCCCGTCTCTCTCTGCTGGCCTCTCTGCCTACTTGCGATCTCTCTCTTTGTCAAATAAATGAATAAAATCTCTAAAAAAATGAATTTTTTAATGAATGTACAATTTAGTCATGAACTACAATAAAATTGATATGATAAAAGAACACTTTAAAAAAATTTATTTATTACTTTGACAGAGAGAGAGAGAGAGCACACAAGCAGAGGGAGCAGGCAGGCAGAGGGAGAGGGAGAAGCAGGCTTCCCACTGAGTCTGATGCCGATGTGGGACTCTCTCCCAGGATCCTGGGATCGTGACCCGAGCTGAAGGCAGACATTTAACCAACTGAGCCACCCAGGTGACCCAATAAAAGAACACTTTAAACAAATCAGGTTTGAAGTTTTAAATGGGAATTTTTGTTTCATAAGATTAACAAGACTAGGGGCGCCTGGGTGGCTCAGGTGGTTAAGTGTCTTCCTTCAGCTCCGGTCATGATCTCTAGCTCCTGGGATCAAGGCCCACATCGGGCTCTCTGCTCAGTAAGGAGCCTGCTTCTCCCTCTCCCTCTGCCTCTCCCCCTGCTTGTGCTCTTTCTCTCTCTCTCGAGTGAATAAATAAAATCTTAAAAAAAAAAATTAAGGGCGCCTGGGTGGCTCAGTGGGTTAAAGCCTCTGCTTTCGGCTCAGGTCATGATCTCAGGGTCCANGCGCCTGGGTGGCTCAGGTGGTTAAGTGTCTTCCTTCAGCTCCGGTCATGATCTCTAGCTCCTGGGATCAAGGCCCACATCGGGCTCTCTGCTCAGTAAGGAGCCTGCTTCTCCCTCTCCCTCTGCCTCTCCCCCTGCTTGTGCTCTTTCTCTCTCTCTCGAGTGAATAAATAAAATCTTAAAAAAAAAAATTAACAAGACTGTGCCCATTTCTACACATTTCATGAATCTGTTATGATGTGAAATGCAAGTGTTTCTTTTGACAAGAAAAGTTTTGGCAATATTAGGTTGACCAAAAACATCATAAAAATAGAAACTACAAAGCTTTTCAAACACAAAACGCCTTAGGCTACAAAAACTAAATTCATAGATGTTACAACACCAGTAAATGTCATTAAGATAAATGTCAAAGGAGCCATGTGCAATGGTACTACATGACCTAGTAGCATCTACTAATTTTTAAAACTTTGTATTAACTAAATTCTTATTCCTTTAGAATTGTATTATATATTTTTCTTTGATTTCAGATTCAGAAACAAATCCAAAGCAACATCTAACATGACTGAAAAAATTTTAACAATCCGAAAATTATTTTATTTGTTTTGCTGCTAAGCCCTCCTCTGGGAGAACTTCTGGTAATACTGGAGACTAAGCCGAGGAGAAGAATCCCCTCTCACTGCAGACACAGAAATGTTGGATAAAACCTAACAACAAAAACAAACAATAAAACAGAGCTAGACTTGAGATCAAGAAAGGAAAATCTGTGATAACTAGAAAACAAGAAGGAACTCAAACACATAGTGGTAAACAATAGATACTGCAAAATACCTCTTCAGTACTTTCTGAGGTCAGCTGTTGAAGATTAGCTTATAAGAAAAATTTACAAATCATGTGAGGAAATGATACACATAGAATGAAAATATTCTATGCTTAAGAGAATTAAGCCTCTAAACCTGAGGAAATAAAACAATGATAACAAAATGCATATAGAAAAGCTACAGGGATAAAAAATTATATGTTGTATGTGAGTGAAGAGATAAAAGAAAGGCTAGGCATCTATAGTGAATGTGCCACCGTGCTGCCCAGAATCCCCCTCCCTCCCTTCCTCATGCCCCCTTTGGAAGTGAAGTGCTCAATCCCCTGCTGCTGAAAGTGTTGACCTTTGGTGGCTCTCAGCTGGGCCCCTCTCTGAGCACTGGCAGTGATTGGGAAGAGCTACCACACCCAAGGTCACTTCCCCTTCCTGGGGGCAGCCCACAGCCAGTAACTGGATCTATGTGGCATTTGAAAGGCCCAGCTCTATTAGTCCAATTCAGGACAGTTCTGAGGGGGCATCCCAGCCCGACTTCTCAGTAGGAGTGAAGTGAAATGTTGGGGTCTGGGACCACATGGTCAAGAAAGAGTTCTTGAGATGTCTTGGGTGCAAAAAGAAGGTTTTATTAAAGCATAGGGACAGGACCTGTGGGCAGAAAGAGCTGCGCTGAGGTTGTGAGGAGTGACTGATTATATACTTTCAAGTTGGGAGATGTCTAAGGAATGTGGAAGCAAGGTTTCCAGGACCTTGAGCAGGCTAGCTGCTGTTAGGATAAGGCCATTTACTACTGTCTAGTAAAAAACCCTAGGCATGAAACCCTTTAGATGTGTATCAGTGGGCCATATGCTTGGATGATTGTTAACATGTATCTTGGGAAGTAGAGCTAAAGGAAGTTTCCAAAGGGAATTTTGTATGTTAAAGAAGACAGAGGTCAGACTAATTCAAGCTAAGGTTGCCTTTTGCCTTTAGCAAAGTATTAAGATTGAGGCAGTTGAGTTCCTGGAGGAAATTTACCCTGTCTTAAGTACTAGTCAGTGGGCCGTAAGTTATAAGGAAGTTTAATTTTTATTTTCCTTTGCCATTGTTCTCCACATCAGGATCAGCTGAGTCTTTATTGTCACTTCAATATAGTTCAACTTTTCTGTCTGCCCAATCTTGCTTCCTTCCCTCCCCTCACAGATGCCGAGCCCATGAGAACTTTTCCAAAAAGTTTCTGCATGAATATCTTCATCTCGGTTTGATCCTTTGTTTTTTTTAATCTTTTCTTCATATTGCCCATTACTTTCTACCAGTCTTTTCTTATTAATTGCAATACCTTCACTAATTCCTCTAACAATGTTAATTAGAGTTTCTTTTACCTTTTCTTCTCTGAGCTGTCTAAGTTTATTCCAAATTCTCGCTTTAAAAAAAACATTTTTTGTCTTAGTCTTTCAAGTTGGAGGCCTCACTGAGACTGCAAGGTGATTTTTGGCCATAAATTCCTATTTAGGTGTGAGGCATCAAAAGGATATTAGATAGCACTTACTATGTATTAGACATTGTCCTAAGCCCTTTGCATAATTAGCACATTTAATCTTATTATGGGCTGAATTGTGTCCCCTCAAAATTCATATGTTGAAGTTCTATTTCCCAGTGCCTCAGAATGTGAATATATTTGGAGCTAGGATTTTTAAAAGGGTAATTAAGTTAAAATGAGGAAATATGGGTGGGCCTTAATCCAATATGACTGGTATAAGAAGAGGAGATGAGGACATGGACACACAGAAGAAAGACCATGTGAAGATACAGAATGAAGGCAGCCATCTACAGGCCAAGGAGAGAGGCCTCAGAGGGAGGGAATAAATCCTGATGACTGCTTGATTTTGGACTTCGAGCCTCCAGAACTGAGAGACAATGCATTTCTGGGGTTTAAGCCATCAAATGTGTGGTGCTTTGTTATGGCAGCCCTGGCAAACTAATACAGATACCAACAATAGCCATAATGAAGAAACCGTTACTATCCCCATTTCATGCATTAATAAACATGAAATATTAGCCCAAGGCCAAAAAAAGGCAGGGTAAAGCCTGGATTTGAATCCATGTAGTTGTCTCCAGAGTCTGAGCTCTTAACCAACACCTCCCCAGCCTCTTTGATGGAACACTCTCAGTCTTTGGGTGTGTCTTGTTTTTTAATGGATGTTATCACTGTAAATTGGCTCAGGGTTGAGCTTTCTTTTTTCTTTGGAACACTCCTCAGGGTCTATGTCTCCAGCTCTTCTCTTTATGGCCAGTTAATTTCTTCAGAAAGAAGTCCTTCAGTCTCCTACATGATGGTAAGGGGAGAAAACAATGAAGTCCTACAGTTCACTATACAGACTTCACTTAATCTCATTTTCAGCCTCAAGTTTCTCCATTCCCATTCCCTCCAATGTTTCCAAATATGGAATCTTTCTGATTGAGTGCCTTCAGGAACTCTATCTGTGGTCCACACAGTGTCTGCATACATGGTGAGGAGAATGAGGGTTAGTCGCCCTGATCAACAAAGTAGAAGAAATTACCTGGTTTCTTCAATATAGGCTTTCATCTAGTCTGTTGGATTCAGCCCCACACATTGATCCCACCATCAAAAATACCTAATGCTTCAAATCCTGGGCCCTTCTAATCTTCTGCAGGAGTATCACATTTCCTCCTCTGTGCCCTGGGGTGGCTATTTTCTATATCAACCATCTCAGTTACTATCACTCCTTCTATTTCCTATCTTCCACTGTGCTGACATCTTCCATCCACTGTTGTTTCCTTTTCTATTTTCTCTCTCGGAATTTACAGTTTTTGGTAGTGTTCTATGGCCATATTACTGAGTTTGGGAAGAGAAAGAAGGTAAGCTTTTAATCTGAACTATTTTTTCCAGATCTTCTCATACCACCTGTTCCATGAAGTTGCTCAAGTACTGGTTTTTGTACTTCCTTCTGCTATTGGCTTAATTAAAATGGTTATATAGATGGGAAGAACACAATAAGTGAACATGTTTCGATTTAATTTAGACTTGCTTTGCCAATATTGAAAGTAGGACGGGTCATGTGTGCTGTTCTTCGAACGACACAGACACGATTCTGAGGAAGTAACAGAGCCTACCTCAAAGTCATGCTGTTCTAGTTGAAGTAGATTGCCTACACACACCAGGTTTCCCCAATCGATAATATTTTTTGACATTGGAAAAATATTTTATTTTTCTTTTAGTAAGTCTTTTATAGTAAACTAAACGATCCAACCAATCTACCAACCAACTGACAATTTTCACGTTGGCTACAGACTGGTAGGAAGAAGCACACCCTCCACTCACCCTCCCTCCCCCCACCAGACATACATACTGTTGAGTTTGATTACAGTTCCTTAATTAATTCTTCAATTAACAACAGGAATGAGAAATTTAACAAGCATGATGTGGCTAGAGATGGAGCAAGCTAACATTCCTTAAGACAGTAACAGCTGGTTTGTATAAACCATTTTATGGGGGAGGAGATCAGGGATTACAGGCTGTTGTCAGAGACACTATAGTAGGGTATAGTTGTGCTGTCATTGAGAAACTGAAATTTTGTGTCTGCTCTTTTTTTTTTTTAAATTTCAGAGGATTACATCACCCATTCAGAAAAAATAAAATTTGTATGATTTCATTTAAATCATAAAATATTTGCTAACTTGGGGTTATTTATGGGTCTTACATCAACTTGAGTCAATATTATTATTCATGGAGAGAAAACAGAAAATTCCCTAAAACACTAATCAACTGCTACCATCATCACTCAAGTCTTTTTCCTTTTCAAAGACATTTTTTAAAAACCTGCAACATACTATATTTACTACAAGAGTACTACAGAGAAGATAAATATTTAAAAGAAGGAAGTAGCCTGTAGCCATCTACCAAAGGTATATTTTATATTGTTAGCAAAAAAGTAAACTTTGGGGATCTCGTTTTTGGCTAATAAGCCAGGGGTGATGATGCATCAGGTGTTGGTTCTAATACATTTCACTAATTTAAGTTGATTTAGGATGATTTTTAGTTAAAAAAAATCGTAGAAGAGCCCTCACAGGTCATATTTTACCTGGTCACTCAGTTCCCTTATTGGTAGTAGATTCAAAATCTCTTCTACCAATGATTTCCACTGTGCTATTTTTAGTGGTAATTTTTCTTTTATAACATTTAAGTGCTATAAAATCTTCAAATTTTGGCTGGAAGAAAGAAAAAGCATTTTAAACACTAACTTTGGATCCTGGGAGAAATAATGCATAGACCTGCTTATGTGCAGCTCTAATGCACTGGTGTCTGGATGACAAGCCTAGACTATTTATTAAGTGCTTGAAAAAGCTGTAAATGTATTAAAAGACAAACCTCTCTTAGAGGTATCCAGGACTGGATCTCTCATATTTTTGGAAAACATCCTAGAAAACACTATTTCTAGGTGTTTTGAACATTTATGATCTACAGAAGTCACCAGAGTATAATATTCTAAGAGTTTAATTTTTTTCCTTAATTTTTGAAAATCACAAACCTTGGAAAAACCTTCATCTGTCATTTTGATGAATGATGTATCCAGATTCTATTACATCATTATTAGGCCACAAGTGGAAAAGTAAAAACAAATGGGAGTAAATTAAAGAAACTGTGTTTATAGAGGTTATTTTGGCATTTCCAGTCTCTCCTTTTTCCTTTAAACCTCTGAACCTCCCAGCATGTGCTATGTAATGACAATGATGCCAGATTTTCAAATGTTTGTGGAAGGCATGGCTCTTGAATGGTTTGTGGCCATGGCTCAAATGTTCTTGGATTCCCATGAATATCTTGCAGTGTGATTATAGGAATACTTTTTATAGAATTGTCTTTTGGACAGTTCTGCATTTTTTAATATGCTTGTGCTAAGTGTTCATTGGCCTAGAACAAGAAAAATTCTCTAGGGATTTGTATCATTTCAACTCCCTAAGACAAAAGTGTGGACATGCAAATGGATTTCCAGTGTTAACATTTATTGAGTTAAATAAGGTGCCATTTCAAGGTTATCATTCAGATTTGAAGGAGAGATAAAGAGTTTCCCAGATTAAAAAAAAAAAAAGATAAAGGAGTCTATCATCACTAAATCAGCCTTGTAAGAAATGTTAAAAAGGAAATCTTTAAGTAGGAAAGATATTGCCATAATTAGACTTAAGAAAAAATATGAATAAAAAGATGTAAAATATAAAACACATACATAAGATGTGGAGAAGGAAGCGAAAAGGGAAGAGGTGAGGGAAAAGAAGATGAAAAAAGATTTTTTCTTTTTTCTTTTCTTTTTTTTTAGAACGAGTTTGAACTTCAATGACCATCAAGTTAGTATGGACTCTTATTTATATAGGATAAACCCCAAATTTATTATAGATCCACAAAACATAAAGAGAAATAAAGCCAAACAAAACTCATTAATCACAAAGACAGAGAGCAAGAGAAGGAGTAAAGAACTACAAAAACAACCAGAAAACACATTTTAAAAATGGCAATAAATACATAACTATCAATTATTGCATTAAATGTAAATGGCCAACCAAAAGACATAGAGTGGTAGAATGGATAAAAAGACTGATCTGTATGCTGCCTATAAGAAACTCACCTCAGACTTAAAGACACAAATGGACTGAAAGTGAAAGGATGGGGAAACATTCACTAAGTGAATGGAAGTGAAAAAGAAGCCAGGAGAGCAATACTTATATCAAAATAGACTTTAAAACAAAGATTGTAACAAAAGACATAGAAAGGTATTACATAATGATAAAGGGATCAATCCAAAAAGAGAATATAACAATTATAAATATTTACTCACCTAATACTGTAACACTTAAACACATAAAGCAAACATTAATGGACATAAAGAATAGATCATCCAGACAGAAAATCAATAAGGAAATAATGTCTTTGAATGAAACATTGGACCAGATGAACATAACAGATATATAGAGAGAACATTCCATCCAAAAACAACAGAATACACATTCTTTCCAAGTGCACATGGAACATTCTCCAGAACAGATCACATATTAGGCCATGAAACAAGCCTCAATAAATTTAAGAAGATTGAAATCATACCATGCATCTTTCCAACCACAATGGTATGAAACTAGAAATAAGTCGCAAGAAAAAAAACTGGAAAAAATCCCCAAACATGTGGAGACTAAACAGCATGATACTAAACAACCAATGGGTTAATTAACTAATCAAAGAAGAAATTAAAAAAAAGACATGGAGACAGATGAAAATGAAAACACAATGGTCCAAAATCTCTGGGATACAGTGAAAGAAGTTCTAAGAGGGAAGTATATAACAATATAGGCTATCTCAAAAACAAAATGTTCAAATAAACAATCTAACTTTATGCTTGAAGAAATGTAGAAAAAGGAGAACAAAGCACAAGGTGAGTAGAAGAAAGGAAGTAATAAAGATCAGAGCAGAAATAAATGACACAGAGAAGAAGAAGAAAAGAAGGAGGAGGAGAAGAAGAAGGAGAAGGGGGGAGGGAGAGGGAGAAGGGGAGGAGAGAAGGAGGAGAAAGAAGGGAAAAAAGGAAAAAAAATCAATGAAACCAAGAGCTGGTTCTTTGAAAAGTTAAACAAAATTGACAAATCCTTAGCCAGAGTCATCAAGAAAAAAAGAAAAAAGACCCAAATAAATAAAATCAGAAATGAGAGAGAAATAACAACACCACAAAATACAAAGGATTATAAGAGAATATAATGAAAAATTATATGCCAATAAATTGGAAATGGACAAGTTCCTAAAACATGTAATCTTCCAAAACTGAACCAGGAAGAAATAGAAAATATGAATAGACTGATTATAAGTAAACATATTGAACTGGCAATTAAAAAACTACCAAAAAATAAAAAAAGTCTAGGATCAGATAGATTCACAAGTGAATTCTATCAGTCATTTAAAAAAAAGTTGGGGTCCCTGCGTGGCTCAGTCAGTTAAGCATCTGACTCTTGATTCTGGCTCAGGTCATGATCTTAGGGTCATGATATTGAGTCACATGTCAGGCTCCTGGGTATGGAGCCTGCTTAAGATTCTTTCTCTCCCTCTTCCTCTGCCCCCTCCCTGCTCTCTCTCTCTCTTACAAAAAAAAAAAAAGAGAGACAGAGAGAGTTAATACCTACTTTCTTCAAACTATTCAAAAACTTGAAGAGGAAGGAAAGCCTCTAAGCACATTTTACAAGGCCAGCATTACCCTGATACCCAAACCAGACAAAGACACCACGAAAAGAGAAAACTACAGGCCGATATCCCTGATGAACATAGATACAAAAATTCTCAATGAAATATTAGCAAACTTCATACAACAATACATTAAAAAGATCATTCACCATAATCAGGTGGGATTTATTCCTGGGATGCAAGGATCGTTCAATATTTACAAATCAATCAAGGCCATATACCACATCAGCAAAACAAATGATAAAAATTACATGATCATCTCAATAAATGCAGAAAAAGCATTTGACAAGATTCAACATTCATGATAAAAACTCTCAACAAGATGGGGTTACAGGGAATGTACCTCAACATAATAAAGGCCACATATTAAAAACCCACAGCTAACATCATCCTCAAGGTGAAAATGTGAGAACTTTCTCTCTAGGGTCAGGAGCAACATTTTCCTAGGTATGTATCCTAAGGCAAGGGAAACAAAAGCAAAAATAAACTATTGAGACTACATCAAAATAAAAAGGTTTTGCATAGCAAAAGAAACCATCAACAAATAAAAGACAACCTAATGAATGGGAGATATTTGCAAATGATATATCCAATATGGGGTTAATATTCAAAATATATAAAGAACTCATACAACTCAACACCAAAAAAGACCAATCTATTTTTAAAAAATATTCAGATCAGAGGTTCTGAATAGACATTTTTCCAAAGAAGACATACAGATGGCCAAGAGACACATGAAAAGATTCTCAACATCACTAATCATTATGAAAATGCAAATCAAAACCACAATGAGCTATCAACTCACGCCTGTTAGATTGGCTAAAATCAAGAAAACAAGAAGTAACAAGTGTTGGCAAGGATGTGAAACAAAAGGAACCCTCGTGCACTGTTGATGGGAATGTAAATTGGTACAGCCATTGTGGAAAACAGTATGAAATTTACTTAAAATGTTAAAAATAGAAATACCATACAATCCAATAATTCCATCATTGGGTATTCACCAAGGCAAAATGAAAATACTGACTCGAAAAGATAAATGCATCCATACATTTATTGCGGCATTCCTTACAGCAGCCAAGACATGGAAGCAACCTAAGTGTCCATTGGGGGATGAATGGATAAGGGAAATGTGGTATATATAACGGAATATTACACAGCCACGAAAAAGGATGAGGTTGTCTCATTTAAGACAATGTGCAAGCACTTAGAGGGTATTATGCTGAGTGAAGTAAGTCAGACTGAGAAAGACAAATACCATATGATTCCACTAATCTATGGAATCTTAAAAAAATGAATAAAGAAAAAGAATCAAACCTATAAATCCAGGAAAGAAACAGATGGTTGCCAGAGGGGTGGGGGGAGGAGTGTGGTTGGGCAAAATGGGTGAAGGAGAGAGGGAGATACAGGCCTCCAGTTATGGAATGAGTAAGTCATGGGATTAAAAAGCAAAGCATAAGGAGTACAGTCAGTGATATTTTAATAGAGATGTAATGGGACAGATGGCAGCTATGCTTGTGGTCAACATAGCATAATGTATAAACTTTAAGTTGTACACCTGAAACTAAGGTAACATTACATGTAAACTATCCTCAAATTTAAAAATTAAAAAACAAATAAGCAAGGTGCCATTGGTTTTGCTAATTAGAAAAAAACCATTGGTTTTGTCAAAAATATGTAATGCTTAGGTATTTTAAAGGTTGTTTTAAAAATCTGGTGAAACATAGCTCCCAATTTCAGGCTGAAGAAAATTTTCTTTATAGGTTTTTTAGCCATTATGTAACTGGGAAAGAGAAGCAGAGAATACTTTCTTTGTGTCATGCTAGAATAATGGAGCAAACCACAGACCTTGGGCAAATTACTCCTGTAAGTGTGTTGAGAAGTCTGCATTTAATTAAGAGTTGATGGAGTGAGCAGCACTATTCTCATAGCAAGGGTGATTTTAAAAATTATGCCTTGTGAAAACATCACACCAAAGAAAAGTTTTAGTTTTAGTTTTTATTAAAGTAAAATTTTGTTGACTTTCTGTTAAGAAAGCAGGGCAGCAACTTCTCTTCGAATAATCTTCCACTAGTGGTACCTTTTTAACAGTATTTAAAACTTGATACGTTGACATGCTTGTTAAGACTATTATAAAAGCACTTGTGAGGAAGCAGCATGAAAGCAAGAGCGACAGACTTACACAGAGGGAAATGAAGTGTAGTCCCTTGTCAGAAGCTCGTTTCTGCATTAGCCTCAACAGGCTTGCATCATTGTTAGAATATGGGTAGGCTGCTGCTTTTCATGTACTTTTACATCCAGGCTTCAGTGGGCCTTATAAATATACACACAAGAACAAAAGTACCTTTAAGACTCCTACTGAAGAAGGAAAAGGATCTGGAAAAAAAAAAAAAGAATCCTACTGAGGAAATGTAATTTGTCTCAGCTGCCTGAATAATGGGATATCCAGATCCACTAATTTCTCATGGACTTTCCTTTCTTCTCTCTTAGGATTGTGCAAGAACTGGCTTCTGGCTTGGTTCCACCCTAGTCACCACGGAAATGCTATCTGTACAAGCTCTTAAGAACTTTTTCAGGTGGATGACTTTCATTGGCTCTTCTGTGCCATCAGCACCTTCACTGTGTGAGGTAAGGGTACTTAGTGGCTCTATCCCAGATCCATGCTGTCACTCCAATCAGAGGTCTGGCAATTTCCAAGGGTGCTACTCTGAAAAGGCCATGAACTCTGCTTCTTATGGAAACTGCTACCTATTCATCTTTTTAAATGGAATTTAATTTAAATTCAAATGGAATTTAATTTAAATTTAACTAAATTTAAAAGGAATCCAAATCTCTCCTGGTGTAAGACCACACTTCCCTCTGACCTCAAACCCCAACATTCCCCACCAACCACAAATAGGACAATTTACTTTATTCCTACTGTGACCCTGACATCCATAAACTATTAACACTTCAGTGGGCATGAGAACCCAGCATTCAGGAAAGAGAAGCCAGGTATTGTTTCTATTTGAGGAGATGAATTTTTCATTCTTTTGCTAATGAAACCATTTAGCAGTGGAAGAAATTCATTAATATTTATTTATTCGTTTCTGTTTATCAAGAGCTGTAGATGTCCACAGACCTAACAAGATGGTAACACCAGTCCTAGTTGTGGTTCTTGGTGTGGCATCTTCACCAAAGCAGCAAATAACCACAGCCGCCATTCTGGTGTTTAGCTATTCATCTAGTAAGTGTTTTTTGACATCTCTATCAGCTAAATAACAAGATGCAGTTTGCTTTCAAGGGCCAGGGATAGCAGAATACTGAGCCGCCCACTACCTATGTCAACTCACTTCATCTCTGTTACAATGTAGTTTAGAGGGAACTCTAAGTCATCTTGCTACTCCACAGCACATTATTCTACTGCATTCCTCTAATGCAATTATACTAAGGGACCTGGTGAGCAGGAACTCTCAAGTACCCACATGGCTTCCTAAGATGTACGTGGGCCAAAGGGTAAGAGATTTCAAGGATCTGTCACCAGGTGAAGTTTGTAGGTATGCAGGCAACTTCGGTATATTGGGAATATCCCTTCTAAATGGAGAAATAAGTTTCTGCATCTTGCATGCCCACCAGAAAGAAAGAGCATATTTCGTGAGTCTCTTTGGATCTGGGAGGCTGCATATATAACATATGGGGATAATGGTGCTACCATTTGTTGGAAGACCTATAAGGCTGCCGGTTTTGGAGCTTGGAGCAAGAAAAGCAGCAAAGGCTAAAGGCTCCTTGGCAAGTTTACGCGGTTCACACTAATGACCTGTTTGATCCAATGGTGTTAAGCATTTGTTTCAGTAAGGAGCTTCTGGCAAGCTCACAGTGCATGCCCTTAGGTGTTTGGAAACCTTTTGACAGCTATTCTCCACTTGAAAAACACTTTTTAGCTTGCTGTTTGGCCTGGCAAAAACTGCACATCCAACCTTTGAATATAAATGAATATGTGACCTAAACTGCTCATTATGAACTGGGTGTTACATTGTTGCTTGCACCATAAGTTGAGACAGGTGCACACCATTCCGGTATAAAGTGAAAATGGTGTATGTGAGACAGGGTCCAGGAGAGAAGGAAGGCAAAATAAATCACACAAACAAGTGGCTGAGTTCATGCACAGACTCCCATGGCAGCAGCTCTTACTGCTTTCCTGCATTTTCTGCAGACTACACCTGCATTCTCATGGGGGAATTCTCTATGACCAGCTGACAGGAGAGGAAAAGGAATGGGTCTGGTTTATGAACAGAGAGCATGTGAGCATTAAACAGAAATGCATAGCTGTAATGTGTTAGAGCCTCGCTTAGGGGGTATCACTAAAAGACAATGATGAGAGAAAATTTTCTCAGTGGGCAGAACTTTGGGCAGTCATCTGGTTATCTACTTAAGGTACAAGGAGAGATATAATCTGAAGAATTAATTTACATAAACTGCATGAGCCAGCAGTTAAGGCTTTGGAACAGAAAGAAAGGGAAGATTGATGGCAAGGTCTAGGGGAGAGGTATGTGGATGGCCCTCCCAGGATGGACACAGGGTAGGAAGATATGTGTGTTCCATGTAGATGCCCATTAGAGGGTAGCCCAATGGTGAAGAAATGCTTTCAATAATTAAATGGACAGTTATTCCTTCTAAGGAGGTCTGTCAGCCTCTTCTTCTAGCCATTCATATGACTGGTCAATGGAGGTATGTCAGGTGGGCATAGTGGCAGGAACGGAGGCTATGCATGGACTCACCAACATGGCACACTTTCACCAAGGCTAATTCATCTACACTGTCACTGCGGATGCTGTCTGTCTATAGCAGAAGCCATTGCTGAGCTCCCAATATGATACCATTCATGATATTCAGGTCAGTCTCCTAGAACTGTGGAATGGCATCTGAAGGCTCGCTTTTGGCACCATCAGGAGATAAATCCTCTGAGGACTGAGTGTTATCTGCAGGATGGAGGGCCAATATAAGGAACTATCTTCCCTAGTACTGAAACCACTTATGCTGGAGCCGAGGGCTGGAAGTGAGAATGGACTTGCCAGGTATTATACCAAGTATGTATTTGGGGAACTTTTTTTTTTCCATCCATGCAACCTTGGTCTCAGTGAATTTATAATACTGGAGGGTGGAAATCATCCATTAGGGATGGAGATCTCATCATAAAGATCTGCCTGCCTATAATTCAAATTTCAGCTTATATATCACCTCTTCAGAGTCTCTCCTTTGTCTTTCTCATTCAATAAATGTAGTCATCCAAATACTATCACATCATCCTATATTAATTCTTCTCATAGAACTAGTCACTAACCAATATTTCCTTGTTTAGTTTTATACCTATAAAATCTTTCTCTCCCTGTCTCCCTTTGTCCTTCACTCCCTCCTTCCTAGAATGTAAATTTTCTGAGAATTGGCTTTTAATATTTGTTGATATTGAATAAAAAGCAGGATTAACTCCACTGTATCAATAAAGAAGCTCAGAGGTTTTAAATTCCTCAAGATCTCACAATAATTTTTTTTAAAGATTTTATTTACTTATTTGACAGAGAGAGAGAGATTACAAGTAGGCAGAGAGGCAGGCAGAGAGAGGAGGAAGCAGGCTCCCCGTGGAGCAGGGAGCCCGATGTGGGGCTTGATCCTAGGACCCTGAGATCATGACCTGAGCTGAAGGTAGATGCTTAACCAACTGAGCCACCCAGGTGCCCCAAGGTCTCACAATAATTAAGGGCAGAATGAGCATCTGTGACTTCTGATATCCATATACCAGGGTCCATTCTCCATCTGGTTTACTGAATATTAATGGATCACCTGGCTGGCTCAGTCAGTAGAGCATATGATCCAGTCTCGGGGTTGTGAGTTTGAGCTCCTCATTGGGTATAGAGATTACTTAAAAATGAAATCTGAAAAACAAACAAATAAACACAAATAAAATGTCATGGGAGATAGAATGGCATGAGGGAGAGGGTAGTAAATACAGCTTGAATTTTTGTCAGACCCAAAACTCCTGGAAAAATAATGCTGGGCCTCCTAACTTCTTAACTCATTTCCAGTTTGGAAATGAATAATTTCCTGATATTACATTACCATTCCCTACCCCCACCCCCCCAAATTCCACTGAACAATTCAGTAAGATGATGGAAATGTTTCATGATCTAGTGGCCAAAATAACTTTGTTAAATGCTGAGTTAAGCATGTCTCTTTATTGTAGTAATTCCCAGAGCACTTAAAATGTACAGTGTGAGTTTCCAGGAGGCAGATGTACTATGCAAAGCTACCTAAACTGATTAGGATAGAAAGTACATTTTTGAGAATTCTATTAACATCTCATAGAACACATATTTCCTGGAACACAGTGGGTAAATATTTAAGTCTTTAGTAATAGGCATTATGTTAACAGAACAATTTTATTACAATGATAAATTTATTAATGGATTATTTTGTGTGTGGGAAAGGAAGAGTAAATGTGTTTGTATTGGCATCTTCTGAATTTGTGCTTATGTATGGCTTATTCAGTTTTGTGAAAGTCTTATTCTTTTCTTCAGGTATGAGGCTGCCAATTTTTTATTTCTCTGGTCAAACCACATATTATTTCTGACAGTCTGATTATTCTGGCAGAAGTGTTGAAACAATTTAAGCCTATTACGGTGTCTTCTGTCCGGGTCCAGACAATTTTTAAAGGAGTCTGATAGTTGTAACTTCCCCCACAGTGCGCTGCTAAAGCGTGTAGCCCATTCTGCTATAATAAGAGTAATTATAAAAAACTGAGTAAGATGTTTCAATGAGAAAAAGGAACTTAGCACTAGGATATAGAAAAGTAGCAATAATAAAGTTATTTTTCCCACAGAAATTTTAATAAAGTGTTTTCCAAACTGTAACATGATTTTATTACATGCTAAAATAAGTTAGCTTATCGAAACTGACAGAAACAGACTTAGCACATCCTCTTACCTTTTCATGAATATAGTTAGCAACCGCTCAGTTTCCTCTGTTACCTCTGGTTTTGCCTTGCTCTTGTGCTTGCAGCACAGTTTACAACCACCACCATCTCTGAACAAAAAAAATTTAAAAAATACATGGATGAAGAACAGGTGAGGAATTGAGTAGTGTGACACTTCCATAGTTCTCTTTATTTGAACCCCATTGCCATCCAGAGGTCCCTGTTGCCTTTCATACTCAAGAAAGACGGCTCTGAGAACACTTACTGTGATGAACACTGAGTAACATATAGAATTGGATCATTATGTTGTATACCTGAAACTAATATAAAACTCTATGCTGATTATACTTCAATTAAAGAAAAGTTTTTAAAAAGCCTGCCCTGAGGATATCCAAAACACTCCCCAAGATTTCTGTGAGTTCTCAGGGCCTCTGCTGTTTCTGCATGCTCTGCACCACAACAATGCAGATGTGAAATTTCATCTTTTTTGTCAATTTATACTACCTTCCTCCATATACACCCACATCATTCATGAGGATAGCAGATTTTACTAGCAAAATGCAAGAGAGAGGAATCACATAATCTTTGAAGAACAATGCAAACTAAACTGCATTTTAGGTATTTTTATGTATATCTATCTATTTCATCTAAGAAACTTCTACTTCTGGAAATGGCAGAATAATTCATTTGGACCAGTCCATCCACTGAGAATAACTAGGTTATCCGAACAAAATCTTAAAAAAAAAATAGCAGTTTTCAGGCATCAGAGAGCTAAAATAGCAGTGAGGAACTAAAATACTGTTTAGAGATTCTTCTTCTAGGGAGATTTGCTGATTCCTTAAGAGGCAATTGAGAAGTGAAGATTCTGAGTAGCACTTTTGACACCCATACAAAGCTAAGGGGTACAAAATTAAATCTAGCTCCTGCTAAATGAGAGGAGGGGATGTTACTAAAACTCATGTTTTTTGATGAGATTCAATTAGAATCTACTGAACTGTTTTGTAATTAAGAAATTAATTTGGGTAGAGAAGGAATCACAATTGAAATTGGAGACTATTTTGACTGAATGACAATAAAAAAAGTATGCATGAAGACTTGTGAGATGCCTAAACCTAAGACCTAAAACTATAAAATTCCTAAAAGAAATTATAGAAGAAAAGCTTTATAACATTGGTCTTGGCAATGATTTCTTGGCTATAACGCCAAAAGCACAGGTGACAAAAGCAAAAGCAGATAATGAGACTACATCAAACTGGAAAGCTACTGCATGTATAGGAAATGAAATGATCAGCAGATTGAAAAGCAAGTTGTGGAATGGGAGAAAGCGTTTGCAAACCACACATCTAATGAAGAGTTAATATTGAGAAAATGTAAAGAACTACTAAACTCAACAACAACAAATCAAATAACCTGATTAAAAAGTGTATCTAAGACTCGAATGGACATTTCCCCAAAGAAGATATACAAATGGGCATATGGGCATGTGAAAAGATGCACAATGTCACTAGTTACTAGGGAAGTGCCAACCAAAACCACAATGAGACATCACCATACACCCATTAGGATGCCACTATTTAAAAAAAACACACACTAAAAAAATAAGTGCTGGTAAGGTTGAGGAGAGATTGCAACCCTTGTGCACTGATGATGGGACTATAAAATGGTACAGCTGCTATGGAAAACAATATGGAGGTTGCTGAAAAAATAAAATGGAATTACCATGTGATCCAGTAGTCTTACTTCTAGGTGTATATATAAAAGAATTAAAAACAGGATCTTGAGATAATTTCACACCTGTGTTCATTGCAGCATTATTGTCAATAGCCAAGAGGTAGAAGCAACTCAAATGGCCATTAATGGATGAATGGACAAAGAAAATGTTGTACATACATATACTGAAATATTGTGCAACCTTAAAAAAGGAAATCCTGTCACACTTTACAACATGGCCAGACCTTGAGTACATTATGCTAAGTAAAATAAACCAGTCACAAAAAGTCAAATACTGTATGATTCTATTTTAGGGGTATCTAAGGTAGTAAAACTCAAAGCAACAGAAAGTAGAAAGTGGTTATCATTTTGCAATATATACATATGTCAAATCATTATACTGTATGCCTTAAATTTATACAGTGTTATATGTCAATTATATCTCAGTAGAGCTGGGGGAAAAAGAAAATTCACTATTAAAAAAGAATATGGTTACCAGAGGCAAGAGGGAGAAAAGGTAAGTTGTTGATTAATAGGTATAGATTTTCAGTTTTGCAAGATGAAAAAGTTCTAGAAATCTTTTGCACAGCAATATGCATATAGCTAATACTACTGTTCTGAACACTTAAACATGGTTAGAATGGTAAATTCGATGTTATATGCTTTTTACCAAAATTGAGAAAAAATCCTGTGGGATGCAGCTAAAGCTATGGCTTAAATAGAAGTCTACAGCATGAAATTCATATATTAAAAAAGAATAAGACTGAAATTTAATAACCTAAACATCCATCTCAAGAAATTAGAAAAGAGACAGTAAAAACAAAACAGAAATAGTAACAAACATAAAACCCCAAGTAATATAAAAGAAAGTAATGATAAAGAGCATGAATTAATGAAAGTATTAGAAAACCATAAAGAGGAGTCACAAACAGAATGTGAGAAGATATTTGCAAATGACATATCAGATAAAGGGCTAGTATCCAAAATCTGTAAAGAACTTATCAAACTCAACACCCAAAGAACAAATAATCCAGTCAAGAAATGGGCAGAAGACATGAACAGACATTTCTGCAAAGAAGACATCCAAGTGGCCAACAGCCACATGAAAAAGTGTTCAACATCACTCGCCATCAGGGAAATACAAGTCAAAACTACAGTGAGATACCACCTCACACCAGTCAGAATGGTTAAAATTAACAAGTCAGGAAACAACAGATGTTGGCGAGGATGCGGAGAAAAGGGGAACCCTCCTACACTGTTGGCGGAAATGTGAGCTGGTGCAGTCACTCTGGAAAACAGTGTGGAGGTTCCTCAAAAAGTTGAAAATAGAGCTACTCTAGGACCCAGCAATTTTACTGCTAGGTATTTACCCCAAAGATACAAATGAAGTGATCTGAAGGGTCCTGGCACCGCAATGTTTATAGAAGCAATGTCCACAATAGCCAAACTATGGAAAGAGCCTAGATATCCATCGACAGATGAATGGATAAAGAAGATGTGGTATGTATATACAATGGAATACTATGCAGTTATCAAAAACCCCGAAATCTTGCCATTTGCAATGACATGGATAGTACTATAGGGTATTATGCTAAGTGAAATAAATCAATCAGAGAAAGACAATTATGTGATCTCTCTGATATGAGGAATTTGAGAGGCAGGGCAGGGGATTGTGGGCAGAAGGGAGGGGAAAAAAAATGAAATAAGATGGGACCAGGGAGGGAGACAAACCATAAGAGACTCTTAATATCAGGAAACAAGCTGAGGGTTGCTGGGGGGTGTGGGGGAGGGATAGGGTGGCCGGGTGATGGATATTGGGGAGGGTATGCGCTATGGTGAGTGCTGTGAATTGTGTAAGACTGATGATTCACAGACCTGTACCCCTGAAGCAAATATTATATGTTAATAAAATTTTTTAAAAAGTGTCACAAAGGCCACCATTTTGGAAAAGACTAATAAAATTAAAAAACCTCTAGAAAGACTGGTGAAAAAAATAATATAAATAATGTAGGAAAAAAAGAATAAAATAATAGGAATAAAATAAGAATAAAAATCAATAAAATACACAAACTTTCAAAAACGTATAAAAACAAATAAAAACAAATACAAGAGAAAACATGAATAGTTTTACAACTATCGAAGTTATTAATGAAAACAAAGTTATTAATGAAACAAAATTATGTACTGAATCCATAAACAGAAATTATTGGTAGATAATTCTCCATGAAATTTGTATACCATTGTTATAATTTCAAGGATGTTTGTGCAACAAATAACTTCAGAATCTAGGGATAATCTTTCTTTCTTGGTCAGAGGGCAGGTTTATTTCCTCATCAGAAAAATAAAGATTATACCTCCCTGCAGAGCAAAGGTTGTTCAGGTCCACTGGCAGCCCCTTTAAGAGATTGGGAGCTCCCTAAGCTGGGCTGTGACAGGAAGCATTGTGTGCATGGTGGCAACTTAATAAGTTGTTTCAAGGAGACTATAACAAACACCAAACTATCTTTAAAGGACATATCCTTTAAACATAACCACAATAGCATGGTCTTACCTAGAAAATGAATATTTTTTCCTTTCTTATTGAATATCCTACCAGTATTCAAATTTCTCAAATGTTTCATGAACTATTTTCTTTGTTTATTAGTTAACATACAGTGTTATATTAGTTTTAGATGTACAATAGAGTGATTCAATAATTCCATGCATCACCTGGTGCTCATCACAAGTGCACTCCTTGATCCCCCATCACCTACTTAACCCATGCCCCCATCTCTCTTCTTTCTGTTTGCTCTCTATAATTGAGTCTGTTTCTTGATTTCTCTCTTTTTTTCCCCTTCATTTGTTTTGTTTCTTAAATTCCATGTAAGTGAAATCAAATGGTATTTGTCTTACCCTGATGATAAGTGATGATGAACATCTTTTCATGTGTCTGTTGGCTATCTGTATGTCTTCTTTGGAGAAGTGTCTGTTCATGTCTTCTGCCCATTTTTAAGTTGGATTATTTGTTTTCTCAGTGTTGAGTTGTGTAAGTTTATTAAGCTTATATATTTTGGATACAAATCCTTCTTTTTTTAAAGATTTTTATTTATTTATTTGACAGAGAGAGAGAGATCACAAGTAGGCAGAGAGGCAGGCAGAGGGAGAGGGAGAAGCAGGCTCCCTGCTGAGCAGAGACCCGCGATGCAGGGCTTGATCCCAGGACCCCAAGACCATGACCTGAGCCGAAGGCAGAGGCTTAACCCACTGAGCCACCCAGGTGCCTTAGATACTAATCCTTTATTGGACATGTCATTTGCAAATATCTTCTCCCATTCTAAAGGCTGGCTTTTAGTTTTGTTGATTTTTTCCTTCACTGTGCAGCTTTTTATTTTGATGTAGTCCCTAATATTTGTTTTTGTTTTTGTCTCCCTTGCCTCAGGAAACATATCTGGAAGAAATGTTGCTTTGGCAGACAAGGAAGTTACTGCCTGTTCTCTCTTCTAGGATTTTTATAGTTTCAGACCACACATTTAGGTCTTTCATCCATTTTGAATTTATTTTTGTTTCTGGTATAAGAAAGTGGTTCAGTTTCATTCTTTTCCATGTTGTTGTCCAGTTTCCCCAGCACCATTTGTGAAGAGACTTTTCCCTTTAGATGGTCTTTCCTGCTTTTTAAATGATTAGTTGACCATGTAGTTGTGGGTTTATTTCTGGATTTTCTATTCTGTTTCATTGATCTATGTGTCTATTTTTGTGTGAGTACCATACTGTACTGATTACTACAGCTTTGTAATGTAATTTGAAGTCCAGAATTGTGATCCTTCCAGCTTTTCTTTTCTTTCTCAAGATTGCTTGGGCTATTCGGGGTCTTTTGTGGTTCCATACAAATTTCAGGATTGTTCTAATTCAGTGAAAAATGCTATTGGTATTTTGATAGGGATTGCACAAAATGTGTAACTTGCTTTGGGAAGTATGGACATTTTAACAATATTTGTTCTTCCAATCCATGAGCATGAATTGTCTTTTTGTTTCTTTGGGTCATCTTCAATACTTTCATCAGTATTTTATAGTTTTCAGAGTCCAGGTCTCTTACCTCTTTGGTTAGGTTTATTCCTAGATATCTTATGGTTCTTGGTGCAATTATAAATAGGATTATTTTCTTAATTTCTCTTGCTGCTGCTTATTAGTGTATAGAAATGGAATAGATTTCTGTACATTGATTTTGCATTGTGTGAGTTTACTGAATTTATGTGTCAGTTCTAACAGATTTTTGGTGGAGTCTTTTGGATTTTTTGTATATAGTATCATGTCACCTGCAAACAGTGAAAGTTTAACTTTTTCCTTATTGATTTGGATGAATTTTACTTCTTTTGCTGCCTGATTGCCAAGGCTAGGACTTCCAGTACTATGTCGAATAGCAGTGGTGAGAGTGGACATCCTTGTCTTGTTCCTGACCTTAGGGGGAAAGCTCTCAGGTTTTCCCCATTAAGGGTGATGTTAGCTGTAGGTTTTTCATATATGGCTTTTATTATATTGAGCTCTGTTCCCTCTAAACCTCCTTTGTTGAGGGTTTTTACAGTGAACAGATGTCAAAATTTGCTAAATGCTTTTTCGGTGTCTATTGAAATGATCATATGATCTTTATCTTTGATTTTTGTTAATGTGGTGTATTATGTTGATTGATTTGTGAATATTAACTGCCCTTGCAGCCCAGGAGTATATCCCACCTGACCGTGGTGAATGATTTTTTTTTTTTTTTTTTTGGCTGTATCTTGAATGCAGTTTGCTAGTATTTTGTTGAAGATTTTTCATCTCTGTTCTTCAGGGATATTGGCCTATAGTTCTCTTTTTTTAGTGGTAGTCTTTACCTGGTTTTGGTATCAGGTTAATGCTGGCCTTATAGAATGAATTTGGACACTTTCCCTCTTCTATTTTTTTTTAAAGATTTTATTTATTTATTTCACAGAGGGAGAGAGATCACAAGGAGGCAGAGAGGCAGGCAGAGAGAGAGAGGGAAGCAGGCTCCCCGCCGAGCAGGGAGCCCGATGTGGGCCTCGATCCCAGGACCTGAGATCATGACCTGAGCCGAAAGCAGAGGCTTTAACCCACTCAGCCACCCAGGCGCCCATCCCTCTTCTATTTTTCTAAAATAGTTTGAGAAACATAGGTGTTAATTCTTCCTTAAATGTTTGGAAAAAAAATCTTTGGTAGAATTCACCTGTGAATCCATCCGGTCCTGGACTTCTGTTTGTTGGGAGTTTTAGATTACTAATTTAATTTTGTTACTAGTAATGGATTGTTCAAATTTTCTGTTTCTTCCTGATTCAGTTTTAGAAGATGGTATGTTCCTCGGCATTTATTCTTTTTTTCAGGCGGTCCAATTTATTGGCATCTAATTTTTCTTAGTAGTCTCTTATAATCCTTTGTGTTTCTATGCTGTTGGTTGTTGCTTCTCTTTCATTTTTTATTTTATTTATTTGGGTCTTCTCTCTTTTTCCTTGATGAGTCTGCCTAAAGGCTTATCAATTTGTTTATCTTCTGAAAGAATCCGATCTCACTTTTATTGATTTTTCCAAATTTTTTTAGACTCCATTTCATTTATTTTAAGTATCTTTTGATAAGAGTTCTCCTAGCTCTTTTGCCCCTCTTCCCTGCAGCCCCTGTAACCCTAGCCCTGCAACTTATTTGAAAAAACTGGTCAAGGAGTTTGTTAACACCCTGGATTTTGCTAATTAAGTCCCTGTGGTGTCTTTTATTAGTCCTCCACCTCTATATTTCCTGTAAATTGAGAGTTAAAGCCTTGATTGGTTTCTGTTGTTTAAGGCACCTAGTGTGTGGTATTTTGTTACAACAACCCTAGGAAACTAATGCACTGGGTATGAGTGCTCTATAGGAAATGTGAGGGGGATTACCTTTTTCAGCCTCAAGTGAAGTGTATAAGATCAAAATGACTTAAAAATTAGGGCTGGATATTAGTAGTTTCAGGGTTTTTCAGTGTCTTGAGGATGTCAACAAGGACCCAGCCTGTTTTCCTGCTTTCTTTAACTGTCTGCAGTGTGATAGCAATGAGTTTCTTCATGGTTATAAAACAGCAGCATTTGCTCCAAGGACTCCATCCTTATGGGACCAAGTGCAAAAGTAGGAAAGGCTGGCATGGTGTTCTACTTAGGGCTATCTCAGCAAAGTCTCCCTTTGTTTCATTGGTCAGAACCAGGTCATATGGCCATTCTCAGCTACAAGGAAGACTGGGAGAGTGAGTAGTTTGTTCTCTACAATACCCATTTCCAGGAAATGAAATAGTGCATACACATTGGTAAGTAGGAGAATAATGTCAGTACAATTTGGAAGTTGCGATGGTATAGCAAAGGAGTAGTACTGTTATAGCAACACTGTATAGCAACACAGCAGGAGAAAATTAATAACCTTCAACAAGAAAGGTAAAAATCTTTAGTTGTAGAAACAGGAACCCTTTTAACTTTTCAAAAAGAAAATTGAAAATAAGTGCTGACACTGAGAGATCCCTCCCCCAGAGAGGCATGCCCTACCTTCCAGCTATATATAGTTCTAAGTATGTGGTGGTTCCCACTGCTCTCTTCATTTTATCAGCAGTTTTACTGGCTCAGAACTCCACAATGTTTCCCATATTGTTTTTTCTTTTTTAAAGTAATTTCTTTATTGCAGTATAACATATAAAGAGAAAAAAGCATGAACCATAAGTGAATAGTACATGTTGTTTTCATGCATTTTTATTATATCTTGAGTAGCCCCAGTTATGCTGAGCACCTTGTTACTTTTAGGGTCTAATCTTGCAGAAAACAAGGATTTCCAGTAATAATGTTACAGCAAAAATAACTGCATCTGACATTTTCAGCCTCTGTCACAGAAACAGGTCTCTGCCAGCTGGAAGAAAGGGGAGACAATGATTTTTGGGTAGGAGACAGCAATATCTGTTCCATAACACATATGAACCTAATTAACTTTGCTGCCGCAGGTTTAATGCTTAACATGATGAGAACAATTCAGAAAAAAGTATAAATTACTATACTGAAATGTGGATACAATAAAAAATTAATTGGTACGAGATTGTCTCTTAAGTGCAATTTGTATTGTGACTAATAGGTTTGTGTCAGAGGCTTGTGGAGGCTTTGTGTTTCCTACCTGACATCATGTGGGTGTGAGAGAGGAGTGAGTGGCTGGTCAACCAGGTCAGCAAAGCATGTTTGCCTATAGATGCAGATCTTTGAGCGGCCCCAGACAATAGAAGCTGTTTGGAAATGTGGAAATGGGTATCCACTGGCCAATGGTAATACATTCTATGGCAATTTTTAGAGTGGGGAATAACTGCTAATACCCAGACAGGCTACAAACTTCCAGAAGTAGTTTTCTTTGCAGGAAACAACATATTGATGAACTGGGCCGGACTGGGAAACATGAACCACACAATCCCCTCCATCTGACCTGCTCCTATGTGCTAGTGTCCATGCTGCCAGGGCCACAGAAGAATAATTGTTAAGTTCTTCACAGGGCACTTCTCCACATATAGCCAACTGGGAGGAGGAGAGAAAGATGGTCAATCAACTTTCAAATAGCAAAATACCTTTCACATCTTCCTAAACTAGCAGTCACCTAGATTCTTCTTAAATATCACCAATGACAGATAATGCACTCTCTATAGAATCTATAGTATGTAGTTAAGAGAATGGATTCTGGAGTCAGATTGCCTGGGTTCAAATCTCAGTTATTCTACTCAACCAAATATCTGAACTTGACTGAATTATTCAGTTTCTTCGTTGGTAAGACAGATGTAAGAGTAATAGGCAGTATAAGGTTATGGAGATGAAGATATCGATCTATATCTCATCTATCTATCTATCTATCTATCACCACACAAGTGTTAGGCTTATATTGTTATTACTATTACTGTAATTATTATTAAGAGCTGGATTCTTACCTTCCTAGTCTCTCTCTTGTTCTAGGATATGTGTGTTCTTTAGCTCTGTCAATCCACCCACATTTGCCAGACTTTCATTCAGAAGCCAGTGAGGCAAGAAAAAGGACTCCATTCTGAGAAGGCACTGGCAACTTTATCCCATCTGTAGAAGCACCAATAGCAGTGGTTCTAGCAAGAGTTCCCGGTGCTTAGGATTAAATTCTTGGGTCCAGTTGTGCTGGCGGGAGTGTCTCTAGTGGGCTGAGTCTTAATATGAGTTGGGGTTGTGTTTCTGGCTATAAGTCTCCAAATGTAGTTCTCAAGTCTTTCTGAAAATGTGGTGAATTAGCTAAAATTCCTTAATAAATTAATTTTTTCTGCTTAAACTAGCCACAGTTGGTTTCTGTTGTTTGCAGTTGAGGACTTTGAGTAATAGAATTAAAAATGAAGAACAGCAAATTTAGGAGATGGAGAGAGACCAGGTGTTTGTGACATCACATGGATTCTTGGATCCAGCTACAATTGGAATCCAAAACTCCCCTTGATTTTTCAGTTGTATGAACCAATAAATTCTCCTTTTCTTTAAGCCAATTTGGGCTGAGTTTTTGAAATCCCAACTATTACAATATTGTATTCTTCTTCTCTATTCTTAGGTCCTTTATCTTTTTATGCCTTTGTGATAAAATTTAAAATAAATAATACTTTTATTTATTAAAATAGATAATACATTAAAAAACCCAACCTATATAATCTTCAAGGAGGCTGTTCATTACTGTGATCCAAAGTTTTATTAATATTTATACTTATAATATTTACAATATTTATAGGGCCAGGCATCTGTTTTCTCTTTAATATCAGTTGAAGTCAGAACAGAATTTGACACTGTGACTTTCATTTTTCTTTTCTATAAATTCTTCAGTTGTTTTAGCTTTTATTTTCTTTGTAAAATTAACTCATGGGAAGTGAAATAAAATGCATGATTTTTCTGATTTCTAAGTTCTATTAATTTAAAAACATACTTGACATTATTGATGTTTAAACATTAAGAACTCATACAGCTGCATGCACTTTTATAATAATCCGCCTACACTGCATTGTAAAAACAGAAAGTACACATCCACTCAAATTGATGGTATCCTCCCAATGAAAGTGTTTCTAGAGTACAGAGTATAATTTGCTGAAATGTTTGACATCAGGGTTCTTTTTTTGTCATTATAATTTCTGGCACATACATTTTACACAAATGTTGGTCAAGGGATGTTGCTCTCCTCTTCCCAAAGTTATTGCTTCTCAAATGTTTGTGAAACACAGATATACACCTTTAAAAAGCTTTTACAGAACAGGCTTATGTGGGTCAATGAGTTTACTCACTGGCATGTGATTTGGATTTTCATCAAACCAGTCAATCAAGATGAAACCAAAATGAAAATGTCAACTTATTTGAGTGGATACAACTATGTTATTTAGAAAAATTTAAGAGCATGTGGACATAACATACTGACACAAACATAATATTAGGCTTCTTTTTATCCTTTAGGTTTAAAAATGTAGTTGATTCTTATGATTACAAAAAAGTAAATATATGAACTTTGTTAAACTTCAGGCTAACAACTTCAGGAACATTCAAAAAGAAAAAGTACCCATGATACCAACAGATATAACTAACATTTTGGAATAGTGTCTTTAAATCTTCTAACTGGGCATAGATTTTTTTAAAAATATATTTTTTCTTTTTTTTTTGAGATACCTCTGTACAATTTGGTACAATGCTTTTTTTATTAACTTCATTACAGAATAATTTAAAAACATTGATTTTGTATCATCTGCAATTTTTTATGTTATGTTAGTCACCATACAATACATCATTAGTTTTTGATGTAGTGTTATCATCTGCAATTTTGTTAAAATTACTGCATTGCCTGACACTGTTACTTCGTTTTCAAATATGGGAATGTACAAAAGTATGGAACTATAATCCTAGTTTATAATCATTACAGATATAAAATAAAGTCTTAGTTTTTACAGTCTTACTATGTATTTGGTATTGTCAGGTTTAACAAATGTAAATATCTTCCCCCCCCCCAGGGGTACAGGTCTGTGAACCATCAGGCTTACACCTTTCACAGCACTCACTATAGCATAAACCCTCCCCAATGTCCACAACCCATCCACACTATCCCTACCCTTCCACCCCCCAGTAACCCTCAGTTTGTTTCGTGAGATTAAGAGTCTCTTATGGTTTGTCTCCTTCCCGATCCCATCTTGCTTCAAAAAAATATAAATAATCTTATTTAATCCTGTAAATTACCTTGAATGGTATATGAAAGAAGTAGCATTAGCTTAATTGAGGTTGAAATGGGGCCAAGTGAGTAAGATTGAATGTGTACCATAGGAAGTCGGGAGACCTGACCAGCCAAATGAATCAACTCCGTGACTGTGATAATCATGTTTTTGTGTGAATTTTGCTAGGCTGTGGTGCCTAGTTGTTTGATCAAATGTCAGTCTAGATGTTGCTGTAAAGGAATTTTTAGATGTAATTAACATTTACAGGTAGTTGACTGTAAATAAATCAAATTATTCTCTGCTTATATGTGGGTGGACCTTATCCAATCAGTTGGAACTCGTCCAATCTGTGGAAGGTCTTAAGAGTTTTCCCGAAGAAGGAGAAATTCTGTCTCAAGACTGCAACATGGAAATTTTTCCTGAGGTTTTTTTTTTTTTTAAGATTTTATTTATTTATTTGACAGAGAGAGAGAGAGAGTGAGAGCACAAGCCAGGAGACAGAGAGGAGGGAGAAGCAGGCACTCTGTTGAGCAGGGAGTCTAATGATGCAGGCTCGATCCCTACCACCTGAGTGGAAGGCAGCCGCTTAACCAACTGAGCCACTCAGGCACCCCCTTCCTGATTTTTAAGCCTTTTGACTCAAACCTGCTGGTCTATCCTACAGATTTTGGATTTGCCATTCCCTACAATCATATGAGCCAAGTCTTAAATCTCTCTCTCTCTCTCTCTCTCTCTCTATATATATATATATATATATATAAACACACACACACAGTAGTTGTTTATTCTGTCTTGTTTTTTAGTCTATCAGACAAAATACAAAGTTGGCAACTTTAAACCAGTTATCCAATTTGGGAAATTTTTACTAGTTAACATAATTTAAAAATCAGGGGCCACCACCTTAGATAATCCCTTCCAATTCTAAAATTCAAATTCTAAGATAAGATATTAGGGATTCACCAAGTTAAAAAGAAATCAAAACAATAAAAAGAACAAAAAACATTATAAACACAAAAAAGAAATTATTTGTTGATTTTTTAAAGCATTTTGGATTCTTAATGTCACCCCGTATTCTGTACATGATAGAGGCCAGTGACTGAATTCATAAAATGCAGTTTACCTGTTCTACTGGTGAACATTGCAGCCTCAATTCTTGGTAGAAGTTAACATTTACTATGATCTTAGTTGAGCCTTCCAATTTTTTCATGGTTAGATAAAAGAAATTATTTGAACCAGCTTCACTATTTTTTTTAAAAGATTTTATTTATTTGACAGAGAGAAACACAGCAAGAGAAGGAACACAAGTGGGGGGTGTAGGAGAGAAAGAAGCAGGCTTCCCACTGAGCAGGGAGCCCGATGAGGGGCTCGATTCCAGGACCTCGGGATCACGACCTAAGCTGAAGGCAGACGCTTAACGACTGAGCCACCCAGGTCCCCCTGAGCCAGCTTCACTATTATCAATTTTTTATTTGCGTCTGATGGAGCAAGATCACCAGAAAGCCAGGCCCTATGAAAAGGAAAGAAGAGACGTTGTCCTTTTCCTTTCAAGTAAGCTTAATGTCCTCATATATGGACAGCACAAACAACTAAGAAAAGCTGGTTTTCCTTATATAACTAGTTTTCAGATTCAGCCTTTGCAGCTCATTGGGTAGTGAAAACCAATCAGTAGGTGACTCTTCATTGGGTATAAAGGTGAAATTATAAGTACAGTGATTTACTTGTAAGCCAATAATAGGTGTGCTTAAAGAGCTGTGCAACCAGGATTCAAATTGGGACTGCAGTGGCTGTATTTGGGTCGATCTGTCACTTGTCCACCATAACTCTTATGGATTATCCCTGATGTTCAGGGAAAATTCATTAATTCATTTAGATATAATCTTCTTCAGGAAATTCATTAAAAGCTCCCTCCATAATACTTTAAAGAAAAGATTTATAAACCTTAGAGTTTAAGATATTTTCCAAACTAAAATATAATCTAATTTTAACTACAGTGTTATATTCTGGGGGTTTTCTAAATACTTTCCTCTAATTGCATTTGTTCTGAATTCTTCAATTTTGTTGATTTGATTCAATTCCATATAAAAGGCATTATCACTATAGATCTAGATATATATTGAAAAAAATATAGTTGATTTTCATTTAAAAGTTGCAAGTTTCATGTTCTCATTCATCCGGAATACTTCATCTTTCTACACAGCTTCTGTTTGTGCATGTGTGCAACATAAATCAGTTTTGATTTTCTACTTTCTTTCTTTTTAAAAAATACAGGCAATTGGGGGTGCCTGGGTGGCAATCAGTTGAGCACCCAGTGCTTGGTTTCAGCTCAGGTCATGATCTTGGGTTCGTGGGATCAAGCCCTGCGTTGGGCTCCATGCTAAGCAGGGAGTCTGCTTGAGGATTCTCTCCCTCTTCCTCTGCCCCTCCCATTCATGTACTCTCCCTCTCACAAAAATAAATATTTTTAAAAATATATGGGCAACTGAATATGGGTTTTTAATTCTTTCTTGTCCATATTTCCTTACTCCCTCCAGGGTTTCCATCTCTATTGCTGTTCACAAGCATTTAGACATGTTTGGTGTCAGGGTATAAATGTATTCACTACTCAGCAACAGAAATGACTTTTCTTTCAATAGGGACAATAGAATCAGTTGCTCTGGCTAAATGGTGTCTTTGTCTGAATCTTCCTTTTTAATGTTTATGTCAGTTACATATCCATTAACTCTAGCTAAGTTGCAGAGCACCTTTGAACAAGAACACTTAGGTAGAAGTAAACAATGTTGGCTGGAGGTAACTAAGAGAAGTGATATCATAGTGAATCACATGTCTAGTGCTCCAGTTGCTGTGATATTCATGATGTAAATTCCCAGAATGGTTCGATTTTATCAGCATTTGAGAGAGTAAAAAAATTTTTTAAGACACACAGCAATTCTATCTTCAACCTGTTTTGTTTATGGCAAGGGGCATTCAAGAAACAGGCAAGACAATCAAGTGGTGAAGCAATCAGCTATAAATAGTAGAGCCTGTGTTTGTTTGAAAACAGTACGTTCCGTAAAGAACTGTGGATATTTGGATTCTTGCAGCACTAACCTAAAATTTGCAAGTGCAGATGAGAAGAGAAAAGAAAAGAAAAGAAAAGTGTCCAAGAGAACATAGCACATCATTCTGGTGTTTAGGGTTCTGTTTTTGGTTTTATTCTAGTCACAAGATGGAAAATTTCTGTTTTGCCTCCATTGTCTGCTTTTGCAGTGCAGCTCCACAGACTCCATTAATATCCATTCATTTATGGAGCAGTGGAAAGTGTAAAGAAACCCTCCACCTCCAGGCTTACAATGAACTCCCTTTATTTCTCCTATGAGCAGAAAAGGTGATTCGGGATGAGCATGATGAGAGGATCAGAAAGCAGGCATATGTGCACATGCATTTTTCCCCCATCAAGGTTGAGTGAGCTCACCAAAGAAGAGAAGGAGATGACTGGGTGCCATTGATGTTGTAATCTCTAGTCCTAGGTCCTGCCCAGGGGCTTCCATAGAAGTCACAGCATTTTAAGGCATTCGCCTATTCAGCATTTGGGTCACCACTCTGCTTTCATAGATTGGACAGCGTGTTCATATCCATGCCAGGCTAGCAGCAACAGCACTTGTATTCCTGCCCTGTGGGAGAGCACAGGTGAGTACCTCAGAGCCTATAGGCCTAGTGCAATGTGGTGGTTTCATCTGTTTTTGTAACCTTATTGAAGCCCTCGCATGTCATCCAGTCTGAGTGGCATTCTGTTCAAGAAGCAGAGTTCTCACCCAAACATGTTTTATAGGTATTCGATTTCTTAACTGCTTATCTTGAAAAGCATTAAAGTGCATACAACTTAAGTCCTATTTGGGTATTTCTTGGATCCACATTCTTTCACATCTCATACTCTTTGACACTGTAGATTCTCGCTTGCCCACTCCAAGTGCCTCCCTTGCTAGGCCTTTCCCTTCCTCTTGCCTCTTGGGTTCTGTAGTAGTCTCCATTTTCCAAGTCTGCATTCCCCAAAAGTTTGGCAAACATAGACTAACTCCAGAGGACATGGATAGAAATTGATAAATTAGGGGTCAACTGAGAATCTGAATACTCCCTTATGAATATTTGTTATCATATTTAGTTAATAATGCTAGTACTTCCCATTACAAGTGCAGGTGTTTGTGCTGCTTTTCCGGTGTTGTTTGATATGTTCTATCCATTTCCCATTTCCCTTCCACTATCCTAGCCACCCACTCATTGCCAAAGTATTTTCTGGTTGTGGTGGTTGTTAAGATTATACCTTTTTTAGTTCTCCCATATCTCTTGACTTCTCTCTATTTCACTTCACTGTCTTCTTGCTAATTTAGAATACCTCTTCAGATTCAGGCCATGTGTCCTCTCCCTCTATCCTGAATTCCCTGAACCCTGGGGAAGAGACTAATAGATAAGACAAGGACAGAGCAGAGGCTAGGGACAAAATGTGGGAAGATGTACCAGTTTGGGCAAGAATAGTTCAGCATGCAAGATGAGGCAGATGTAGATGCAAAGAGCAGGAGGTAAGGGTAGAGGGTTTGCCTCTGAGAAAGAAGATTATTTAAAAACTTCATCATGGGCTCCGGGAACAGTTCAAAGAGAAGGGTTCTAAAGATGACTTGAAGAATGGAAACATCATTGGTATAATCATACAGCCTTTCAAGGGCATTATTTTGAAAGTGACAAAACCAACTGAAGTTTTACCTTATACTATGTTTAGGAAAGAATCACTCTAATGACTTCCTAGCTATGTCTCCTACATTCTGTGATATTGTCCTTAGCATTTCTGAAATAAAGGTTGGCCTCATCACTGATCATGCCGATGTGGCCACCTTTCCTTTATTTCTTTTTTCTTTTTTAAACTGAGAGACTAGACAAGGGAGTAAGGCACTAGTACGCTTCCAAAATGTGCATTGTTTAGTAACTATCTGGGAAGCCTAAATACTCTGTCATTTTGCTTTCTCATGTAAGACACTGAGAGCTGTTTGTTGCCCTAATGAAAAAACTATGGGAAACCTCCAGCAAGAGTAAAGAGTTTAGATGTAATGAGCACTGGGTATTAGATACAACTGATGAATCCCTAAACTCTATCTCTGAAAAAAATAATACACTATATGTTAATTAATTGAATTCAAATAATTTTTTAAAAAGAAAAAAAAGAGTAAAAAGGTTAAAATAGGCAACAAAGCGTCTTTCAGAGAAGGTTCTCAAGAATCTGAACAAATAAGCCTTCATCTCTTCAGCCCTGCCTCTCACTGTTTTTCTGATACAATAAGTCTATTTCTTGCCCTTTGCTTTCACATCTGGAGCTAACGTCTTTCAGCTTCCCTTTAGCCATCCCTACCCGTCCATTGTTTAAGGATAAGATCAAGTCCAAACTCTCTCAAGACTCTTTGCCCCCAGATCACATTAATATTTATGTTCTCTAATTTCCTATTGAAAACTTTGGTTCTTGCATCATTTAGAACTCACTAGTCCTGTAATGTTGCCATAGATGTTCGTTTTGTTTCTGTACCATACAACAAAGATTTCTGAAAACTAGAATTATTATGCATCTTTTGTATTTTCTACCCACCTAAATGTACACAAAGCATAATGAATCTTTGGTAAATATTAACTAAGTATAGTTAATCAACAAGTAAATACCCCAAAGTTCAGGATAAAAGACTTTTCTGGCAATAAAAAGTTAATAAAAGTCAAAGTCTTGGGACAACCATTTAAAATCTGGACTGGAGAACATTAAATATCTTATGGAATCCACTCAACGTGTATATAGGTCAGGATATATTAATTATGGTTATTTTTTAGAAAGATGTTTTTCACCCAAGCTACATGCTGAGAAATTGTTATACCAAATCATTGGTTAACCTGTACAAGAAAACAAATTTGATACCTGC
Source organism: Ailurus styani (assembly GCA_002007465.1). Classification (NCBI taxonomy): domain Eukaryota; kingdom Metazoa; phylum Chordata; class Mammalia; order Carnivora; family Ailuridae; genus Ailurus; species Ailurus styani. Next base: position 1,759,748 of record LNAC01000229.1, on the reverse strand, counting down.
AGAGAATTTGTGTGGTTGACTTCCCATAACATGACTGAATTTTTCTCATTTAAGTGGCAACTTCTACCTAAGTTTTAGATCCAACCATAGCTACCCCCATTTCTTAAGCTGTTAAAGCATTGCATTTATTCATTAAAATGAACAGATGGAACATTAGTGAGTTAGATACAAATCTGGTCAAGATCTAGAATGTAACAATAACCACAGCAGGGCAAGGAGACAACAAAAGGAAGGTTGAGTCAACTTCAGAGTTAAATAGATATATAAAAGCTACAGACTTTGTATATGTCAAGGGTTGAAAATGTTTCTTAGATCATTGGTTAAAAACATATCTGTGTGGGAGAGCAGGAAAAAAGGTTTGCTCCCCTTTTTCTTTCTTTAAAGTTTAAAACTGAAGGGGAGCCTCTGAAGCACTATGTTCATTTTTGTTTTGGTAGGTGGAGTTCACTAACCAAAATGACAACAAACACTCGGAAATGGGGACTTACTCTATGGCATCTGTTCAAACCTCTTAAAACCAGAGATGTTTTCCTGTCTGATGTATAAGCCAACCAAGCACAAATTAAAAGCAGATGCTCCATAGTTCTCTGAGAATATTTATAGCATAGAGTCTATACTTCCTGGTCACCTCTCTACAGCAGAACATCCTGAAGGGGTAGTGAACATTTTGCAATAATGAATGCCCCATTATAGCAGAGTTCAACTTCTCTGTTTTGAAATTAGGTTACACATTTTCTTTCCTCAGTGGAAAAAATATCTTTGCAAAAGGAACTTGGAGCATTTTCCATACTACATATGTCCTAATTATAAACTCACAGAATTTGATGTGTTAACCAAAACAAGGACAATTTTACTTTTACATACTGAACTCGGTAACTTGGTAAATTTCATTTCAGTATAGCCTGTTTCTCAGAACAATAGGTTGAGATATTGCGAACAGCAACATTCATAGAAATACAATGCAAAACATCAGGGTTTCCGCTGAAAGATACAAATACAGCATTTGGATTTGTAAATCTCTGCTATCAATATTTATTATGTCCAGTGTGCATAGAGCATACATTAGGGGATTCAACAAAGAAGTACAGTTGTTGCTCTGTGGCTTCACTGAACTTGACAAGATTGGGAAGAGAATGTTTCAGCACATAAAAGTGGAAGTTTAACAACAGAAAATAATGCAATAGGTGTTTCCTGTATGTATACAGAAAATGGTTATTCGAGAGAGAGATTTTAACGTAGCCTGAAATTGTCATTTTTTAATATGAAATAAATACAGTAACAACAGTCTCACTCAGGAACAGAGTATGGGATAGTGGAAAATGGAGATATATTCATATACTCAGAAAATGCCAATATCCTAAAAGAGATAAAGCCCTAGAGTAGGAGCCGTGAATATAAGAGGAATTAGAGCCCCTGGAGAGGTGATGTGCCCACATAAAATGTGTCCAACCCCTTTGCTTCCTGAAGCAATCTTAGAGTTCCCATTCTACAAAATAATTATTGTCCTCTGTCTCCTTGCAACTTTATTGTAAGTGGCACTTTATTCCTTGGATGGGTTTCTTCTGACTCTCCTTTTCCTTCTTTAAACTCTACCTCCCTCCACGAAGTACTTCCTACCAAATAAAAGAGAGGGAGTAATGAGGCCTTCTCCACCCAGAAGCAACTGATTGAAATGAGCATGCCCTCAACTTGCTTTACTGACCACACACAAAATGCTCTTGCCACTTGTCTTAAATACAGTATAAATGTATTTAATTGTATAAATGGGAGGGTATTTAGTTTGTGTGGTGTTTCTGTTTAGTTGTCTTTCTTCTTTTTCTGTCAGTGTTAGTGTTTCCATCCAAGAAAACCATGAGTTCCAAACAATATTTAACACAGTTCTATTAAGCAGATTAATGCTTCAGGTCATCACATGTTCAGGTTAAGAATAAACATAGTACCTAAGACATTTAAAAAGGAAGTTTTATTTTAACATTTGTAAGTCATAACAGGGCTTCTGGAGAAAACTTCCAACCCTTAAGTAAAATACACAGATGTCATCATTTTAAAGAATGAGACATTTCAAATCTTTTCTCTTTACCAACTCGTAATTGTTGAGGTGTTAAAAATGATTCCACAGAAGTGAAAAATTTGGTAAGGTAGGAACACAGAAGGAGTAATGGAACCTAGAAGGGCTCTAAGAGTATGAATGTGACAGTAGGACCTTAAAACTCTCTATAAAGATTTCAGGGACCCCCAACACCTCCATTCCTCAGCACTGAGATGCCTATTCTGTTTCTTCTCATCAGGTAATTGTTTCCATGAAAGACAGGGCAATAGTTGCTCTTGTACCCCCTCTTCCACACTCCATTTCTTGTTAGCCAGCAAGTTATACCCACTGAGTTCCATTGAAAGAAAGCCCCTGAGGTATCTGACTCTTTTTTGTTTCATTGACTCTAAAACTGAAGAATTTCTTATCTGAGTTTATTGTTCCACTGCATTTAATCTGTTGAAAATTACTAGTAACAAATTCCTGCCAACCAAAAAATTAAAAATTTTGCTCTTTGTGTTGAAATTGCACAGGCCCTGGGTTCAAGTTTATAGATTTATATCCAATTTTTGTTTCTTCTGAGCTATTTGGTCATAGGCAACTAACTTAACTTGTTCTTGCCTCAGTTTACTTACCTGTGAAATGGCAATAAAGTAATATAAAAAGGAATCATTTTACTCACAATTGACACTAAGCTCTAGCCTCTCTCTTTTAACTTGTAACCTGTCTTTAGAAAATATGAATTACTCTGGGATACCTTGGAATGCTACTCATAGGGAGCGTTATTTTCCTGAGATGATCAAGCTCTAAAGATAAAGTTGATCATGGGTCTCAAGACACACAGATGGCAGTGTGAATTGCTAGGTACCAGGTTCTACCATTTGTACAATGGGTAGCCCCATTAGCAGGAAGAAATAAGTACTCTCAGAGATGCCTATTCTGAATCATGAATTCATCTTGGCCACTGGTAACTCTGTTGCGTGGGCCCTCTGAAACTGTTGGCATTTTTCACTGGCTATACTCTGTTCAAACCATTGGTACTTCTGGGTCCACTATTCTGCCTCTATAGAATTTTTTTCTCTCGGGCGCCTGGGTGGCTCAGTGCGTTAAAGCCTCTGCCTTCAGCTCAGGTCATGATCTCAGGGTCCTGGGATGGAGGCCCGCATCAGGCTCTCTGCTCAGCAGGGAGCCTGCTTCCTCCTCTCTCTGCCTGCCTCTCTGCCTAGTTGTGATCTCTCCCTGTGTGTCAAATAAATAAATAAAATCTTTTAAAAAAAAAAGAATTTTTTTCTCTCATTGGGAAGGATCCTTCTTGAAAAATGCTGCTAGGTTAATTTCCTTTAATATTTTCCTTGTCCCTCAAGACTTCAAATCCCCAAGAATAATGGTGTTCTGTTAATGAGGTTAGTAATCGTAGTTGTTGATATGTAATAACAGTACTCTAAGTAGCTGAGTTGTACATATCACTTACTAGGTGCCAGATACAGTGCTTTAGATATATTTATTCTTTGAATCCTTCCAACAGCCCTCTGAAGATGGTACCATTCTAATCACCATTTTACTGATGAGGAAGCCGTGGCACAGTTTGGTTAGCAACGTGTCCATGTCTTACCACTAGAAATGGGCAGAGCTGGGATTTGAACCCAGGCAGTCTGGTTCCCAAGTTCTTACTCTTCACCTCTATGATGTACAGCTTCTTTATTAATTAATTATAAATTAGAAAGTGACAGAATCCATATTTCTCAGAGCCCCTAACTGTGTACAAAATTGTCCCAGATATATGCCCCTAGTTTCTTCCAAACTGGATGGAAAATTCCATTTGAGTTTTTGTTACTTTTTATATGTCATATCCATAGCGTCATATCAAGAAGATGTCTTTAAAATAATCTGAGACAAACAGTTTTTAAAAGTTCAAATATTTATTCTTAATTTATAATTGGTGAGAAAATACTTTCTGGATAAGAGGGATTGGTATGTTCATAAACCAAAGTTCGGGGTGTGTGTGGAAAACCGTGAGCTATGTGTTTTGATTGGAGACTCTGGGAGAGTAATAAATCTTGAAATTCGACAGGAAATAAGCCTGGAGAGGTAGAATGTGGCCAAATCATGGAAGTCCTTGAAAGCCTGTTTTGGAGTTACAACAAACTCTGTAGGCAGCAGAGGATCTTTTGAGAGCTCTGTGGGGAGCCAGGGTCCAAGCTGACTTAGGGAGATTCCTGGAATGATAACAACTGAGGTAAAGAAGGAGAAGTAGGCAGATTAGGTAAAAGGCCTTTGAATACTTCAATTATATCTACCAAAAGACATGAAAGAATGTTTATAGCACTGCATTCATAATAGCAGCTTTATTCATAAAATCTATAAAGTGGAATAATAAATAGTAATTAAGAGAGCTTGCTACTGTGCACAATATGAATGAATCTCACAGACATAATGTTGACTGAAAGAAGCCAGACAGAAAAGAATATAATGCTAGATAGCATGACAGGACATATCCAATGACAAGAAGTTCAAGAACAAGTAAAACATATCTGGGGTGAGAGAAGTCAGAATAGCTACCTCTGTGGAAGCAGATGGTGTTTATTGACTGAGAAGGGGCATGGGTCTTCCTTGGGTGTTGGAAACATTTTATCTTTGATCTGGATGGGATTACATGGTTTACACACACACTCACCCTGCATATATCTGCGAAAATTCGTTGTACTGCACAGTATGATTTGTACACCTTAGACTATATGCGTTATACCTCAGTAAGAAGAGTGTTAAAAAGATTATCACTATCAACTCTGCTAATAATTGTAGAAATCTCCCAATGAGGAGTTCCCTTTATTTTTCTTTAATTAAAGAAAAACAAACAAAAAACCCCCAGCATATTTCTTCTCCTACTTTAGATTTTCTTCCTGGTTGGTTGGGTGATCTCTCCGTGATTCACTGAATCTGTGGCAAGGGTGGAGGGGTTCGGGAAGAGGTGGAGAGAGGAGAAAAGGCTTTGGAGGTAATGGAGGAGAGGGGAAGAAATGAATCAACCTCTTTGGGTGAGATGCATCATAGGCTGCACCACTCAGAGGAGACAGCTTCTCTTCCTCTTACAGTGATTTCAACATAGCTTCTCTGTTTTGGTTTCCCTCCACCAATGCCACTGTCCCATGTGAATGAAACAAGGCAGGTCCCTGTAATTAACCCATTTTCACATAAAATAACCAGGGACTTTTTTTAATGGAAGCTAATGGATAATGTGTTTGTAGAGCATACAAAGGGTTTGTAGTAATTGGACTACATGAATATCTACAAATGTGTAAATGGAAAGTAAGCTGATGCTCTTGCAGGTTTACCTATATGGGAACTTGCAGTTCTGAGATGATTACATGGTTTTGTAAATAAGCTGATATGAACCAGATTCAGATTTATTTATATTTTTTATAATTAGTGCATTTGAAAACTTTTTCAACAAATATTTGCTGAGCAGGTTCTGTGTGTAAGACAAGGCATTGGTGTTATGGGGAAACCAAAATAAATAAAGTGTATTTCCTGTTCTCAAGGAGGTTATAGTCTAGCAGGGAAGATCAGATTGATGCCAAATAGCTGGTTGGCAGGAAGGTACATGATCACTATCAAGAGAAAAGTACAGAGTTCTTGGGAGTTCAGAGACAGATGGGTGGGATTTCAACAGAAAAAGATGAACAAAACTCTTTGGAGACAAAAGGGAACCATGGATAGTAGCTACTATTTTTATGCTACACTGTACAAGATGCTATCACATAATTTCTCACTGAGTCCTTAGAAGAACCCTATTAAGTAGCTATTTTTCACCTCATATTCCTGATGAATAAATTGAAACATGGGGAGCTAGTGACTTTCCCAATTTAGAAGACCCAGGACTCATACCCAAGTCTCTCTGACTCCATGGCTCTTTTTTTTTTTTTTAATATAAAAGCAGACAATATGCTCTAAAGTTAACAATGTGGACTCTTGACCTAGACTAACTTTGAATCCCAATCTCCGTACTTCCTGGTTTGGGGACTTCTTGCAGGTTAGTTCATTTTTGTGTGTGTCTGTTTCTTCATTTGTGAACCAGGGTTAAAAATAAAAATTTACTTCAGTAAGATTAAATGAGTTTACCTACATGAAGCATTTAAAATAGTTCATGTATGTATGAATAGTATACAAATGTTTTCTATTATTATTTTTTGAAAAAAATTTATTTTAAAAATAATATATATTCTCTAGGAAAATGCTGCAAGACCTAATAAGAGTCTGACACACTTTTTAGAGGCAAAACTGACACATAAAAATCAATACTATTCTTTTATCCAGGAATGATCTATTTGAAAATATATTGGAAAAAAAAGATACAATTCAAGTTGGCAACAAAAGTTATCAAGTATTAAGGAATAAAGCTAATAAACATGTGCAAAATATTTATGGAGAAGATTTGGAAAATACAGAAAAAAGGTCCGTAGAAATTACTTTCTGAAATGGGATGGGAAAAGAAGACATTGTAGATAAAGGGAATACCGTAAGTAAATACAGTGTATGGGTGTTTGAGGGAATAGTTTGGTACAGAGTGGGATACACATAACAGGGAATGAGATTAAGGCAGATATATTCATTGTGAGTAAGGTCATAGATGGTTTCGAATGCTGGACTAAAGATGTTGTAATTAATTTAATAGGTATCAGGGAACCGTTGTAGACTTACGAATAGGGAATAAGATTGACTTCAGAAAAGGAAGATTCTCCAGGAGAAAAGAATTTAAATAGGCTTGAATTTGCCTGGGACCAGAGGCAAGATGAAAATGTATGGATTTTAGGATGGTTAAAAAGGAAAATGAGCCTTTAAAAAATAATCCTAAATAATAAATCAATCTTCTTGACAGTATTTTTTTTTATCTGTGACTTACTTAGTGATTTTTAGAAATGGATTTAATCTGAATAAATTGCTTCTTGGTTTACCATCTGAATATCTATTCTGACAATAAGGAAATGGTAAACTTCAGGGTTTGCATTTATCTCGGTGTGTTTCAGGAATATGACAATGCAATAGGTACATATTGCCATGCTCTATATGAAAATATGTATAGTCCTACTCAAAAAAATTTCTTGGCAAAAGTTGATAAGCTTTTCAGAGGTAGCGATACCAATGAATAACAGTAATTTGTTATTTAATGGGATAGAATGTGAAACACAGGGGTTATGTAAAGGCAAAAAGGGAAAGAAAATGAAAATGTATTGAATGGCTACCATATGCTCCATGTTATGGGATTCATTAATTTAATCCTGACAACAATACTGTAAGGTAGGAATTATTATCCCTATTTCACTTGGCATCAAATTTCTTCTTCATTACTTATTAATAATCAATACCAGCTAAGTTACTTAACCTTTTTATACCTTAGCTTCCTCATTAATTAAAATGAGGGAATAGTAATGCCCAAGTCCCAGGGTTGTTGGATTAAATATAATAATATACATTAAATCCTTAGCCCAGTGCCTGGCTCATAAGAGTTAACATGTACTGACTTACATGCACCAGACACTGGGCTAAGAAATTTAAATTCATCATCTAATTTAATCTTCACACAAATCTTCACACACTTTTTTGTAACTCAGTTGTTATTTGTTGTTCTTCTAAGTAATAAGTTTTATTTTTTTTGTAGCTCATAGAACTATGTGTCCAAGATCAAAAAATTAACAAGTGGCAAAATGATATCAAATTTAGCTTTGTCTGAGGGGAAAACCCAGAAACTTTTAAGAATACCCCACATCAGAAAATGATAAGTTTACTGATAAATTACCTAAACTGTTTTTTCCTCTGTAGAGCTTCTGATTTGGACATTTATGTGAGAATAAGACATTTGTTAAGTACAAGATCTCATTTTTATGCTTTAAAATGGACTTAAATGAAAATGTGATGCCGGTTGGAAGAATGTAAGTGTGAAAATAATCAATGTTGCAGTTAGAGGAGAGACTATACTAGCAATGGCTCTTGAACATCTACAATTGTGCTCACCCATTCAGTGTGGTATTAGTACAGAGTAGTGAGCACTTATGGCCCAGCAGAAAGGATGTGTGTGACGTTAGGCACATCAGGCAGGAGATAAAGTCAGGCAGCTGAGAAGATATAATCACTTTGCTAATTTTAAATTCCATGTCTGAGTTATAAACCCAGATCTCCCCAACCATGTGGCCATAACGCAACTGTGAATCTATAGCCAGTATCTAACTTAACATTTAATGAAAGTGGATAAATCCACAACTTTGGGGTGAATATTTTGCATATCTATTTGGAGTGGAGGGATGGGGAAGAAATCTCTGAGACCATGAAGAAAGAGCAACAGATTCTTGCTCAATTACCACTGGGCTCATTTTAGGACTCAGGATTTCACATTTCCGATTAGGTTTGCAAGTTTAGGGACAGAGCTGAACCTCTAGAGGAGGTTTTAAAGATGGTCTAGTGGAAGGATTGAGGTGGGAGAAAGACCTGAACTTGGCGTCTGACAAGGAATTTATAGGAAAATAGAAATGTTTGGTGGGGATTTCCATTATGTTGTTTTGCTGTGTTATATGATATCAACTGCTGAATATCTCCCTTTAAATCATTGGCAAAATTTGCATTTTGGGGGCTTTTGCTTAAAAGAATGTTTGTTTGTTTGTTTGCTTGCTTTTGTTTTTGTGTAATGGAGGATAAGGATCGGGGTCCTAGTTTAAGATGAGGAGAACATACTTGCAACACTATGATTTTTTTCTAACCTACAGAAATGATGGCCTTGAACTTTAATTTACCTATAGCACTCTCAGTTTGTGTTTCTTTTTCTTAAATAGTTTTCTGTTTATACAACATCTTGCTGTCTTTGAGAAGGTGATACAAGTTCCCTGGGCTAGTTGAGACAGGTTGGGCAAAATGCCGGGTGAGAGTATCAAGGGACGGACACAACAAAATGTGGCACTATGATGAACTAAACAGAACTTGGTTGGGTCTGGTATACATGGCTTCTTGAGTGGATTCTGTCTTTGTTTGGTCAATAAACCAAGAGTTTGGGGGTGCCTTTGAACTTCACATGTGTCATTAATTGAGAATCTCTGACCTAGGAGCTAGAACAAGCTCCCAGGAGCTTTTAGGAGATCCATTTACTTGTCCGAAAGTCAGACATCTGAAAGTCTACACTGACACAGTTTTACATGTGTGACACAGACATATGTAAATTCCCTAGATCAGCAAGAGTAGGTTATACTTGGCTACAAAACTAATTTTCTTAGTTAAAGCAAGGGAAGAATCCCTACCTTCTACTACATTCCTTGCACTGTCCACTCAGGGCTCTGGGGGGATGCTAAACATCCTGTTGTCCTCTTTTGAAAAAACCTGCAGTTGGTGAATTTGTGACCTATGCTCTCAGCTGGATCAGGACCCAGTGATCTTCCTTGGCTAACTTGGCCTTACCTTGACTTTTGCTAACATTACAAATCCCTTGACTCTCTGCCATGTCATCTGTGCAGTCCTCATCTTGGATCTATCCTATAGTCTTTATCTCTTGGATATATATATATATATATATATATATATATATATATATATATATATATATATATATATTAGGAGATATAGAATATACATATACCCTCATTCACTGTCCTTTGGCAAGATTTCCAGCCCTCTGATTAACCATTTCTTCTGTCCCTATTCTGGGGCACATTGCCATTTTTGGATTCCTCTGATACACTTGAGAGCCAGGGAAGGAGCACAAGCGCTAACTGGTCTGTCCCTCTGCCCAATAACAGCACACCGCTGCATTTCCATCACTTCTGAGGGAGCATCTTTGTGGACATTGTGTTTCCCTGTGAGTCTTTATGTCTTCTTGCCTTGTTCGCTGGAAAACCAGGCAATTGTTCATTCTGCTCTGGGAGGTCTCCATTTCTTCATGAAACATCTCTGGGTCTTTTAGCTCTTTGCCTCCTGGGCTGAAGTTCAGGGAAGTCTGGACCATACATCTCTGAATTCCTGTATCCTTGTTCCTCTCACCAGGGTCTTCCTCCTTCCTTCCTTCCTCTGCCTGTCACTTGCAACTGCATATTTCTCTTCTCATCGAATCTTTCCTATTCCGGCCTTACTTATTCTTGTCTTTAAAAGTATGTGGTGTATGTGGGAGAAGGGAGGAAACCTGGCTTACTAATAAAAGAACACACATTAGATGTAACTACATTACTAAATGAGCAGTATGAGTAAACCTCCTGGAGGTATTTGCATTCGGAAGGAAGAGGCGCTGGCTGTGAAAGGAATGTTGGTGTATGTGTATATGTGTGTGAACATGCACGCGGGGGTGGAGGTGTTGGGGACTGATACCTGTTTTGGTCCTTTCTAGGTTTTTCTTCAGGAAAAAAAGCCTCACTCTCCCTAAACAAACCCTTGACTCTGGGTAGACTGATGTACTCCCACTCCCATTCCTTGTCTTCTTTGGGTGTTCTCCCCACCTGCTAGCCTGTTCTCCATCTACCTACCTAAATCCTGTCTACGGGTGCCTGCTTTTGCTGTTGTACAAATAAGGGTTTGGGTGGTATTTATAAACTTGTCTGGAGGCCCATTTGGCAATTACCTTTTACTATTAATTAGCCTCTTCTGTATATATGTGCTTTAAGCAAGATTGAATACATTACAGGAGCAGGAATTCTTGCACTCTCTCAAAAAAAAAAAAAGAACATACTTTAGAAAGAATTTAAAATATATTATATTGTTCATGTTCAAAGCACATGAGGGGAGTAATAGATGAGAAAAGACAGATTCATCATTCTCAGACTTTTCTACAGCCTAGTAGGGAACATGCCCCCAGCTAACATTCAGAAGGAAGAATGAGGGTAAGGGATATATAGAAATATAAAATACTTTGGGGGAACTGGAGAGAGAGAAAGCCCTTTGTGGTTGAAGGAGGCTGGGAGTAGGGACTTTCTCAGGGAAGGAAGGAAAAGACATGGAGAGCTGATGGGATGAGGGAGGAGAGCAAGGCAGAAGGAAAGACATTGTGGCAGTAGAGTAGAGCAGAATGGCAGTGTGGCACTCTGTGGTGTGCAGTCATGTCAGGTAGGAGACAAATATAGGAGCCCAATTTGATCCCCAGCTCTCTGGGCTCTGTACTGCATTTTCACTGAAAGAGGAAAAGTTGGCAAATGATTACCAACCCAAGTATACTTTCTCTGCTGATCTTTATCGCTTTCAAATAAGCTCTGTTTAGTTGTCTAATTAATAATTTCTACCCCAAACTTGCGTAGTTGGGTAGTTAGAAACTTTCCCTTCTGACTCAGGAGGGAGTGAAAATCATAATTGAGTTGACTTTTACAGAGCTATTTGTGCAACTGTCTGGTTTGACTGGAATAATGGCTCTTTTCTTTCTTTGTTTCTCACCAACCTGTGTGGTTTGTGATTTAATAACTAGGCAGAGCACTGAAATTAATACTGGTAATATTTTAAGCTTGAATGAGGAAAAGGGAGGTAAGAATTTTAAATTGTTAGTTTTTTTTTTATGTGGGCAGCTTTCTGTCTTCTTTGGAAAGAGTTTAGGCTAAGCAAGATCTTACCATCAGTTTTAAAAAATGAGCATGAAAAAGGAAATGCCCCTGCTCCTACTTTATTTTTCCTTTAATACAGTTTGATTCATAGATGAGAAGGTAGTTTTTGCCATTCTGTATCCTTTAAGAAGTATCCAAAAGGAAGTGATGACTTGTGGAGATGGATTTACTTAAAAAAAAAAAATAAGAAAATCCAACTATGATTCTGGGATTTTTTGGGTAAGCTATCTAAGGTATTTTGTTTTTTCCTAAAATTATATCAATGGAAGATAGATACATTCCTTTTTGTGTGTGTAGGTGGCATTGGGAAGCTCGGATAGAGATAAGTGTGACAGGTAAGACTTAGAAAAGCTGTCTAAGCAGGTGTGCTTGATCAAAATAAAATTCACAGCCATTTTATTCCTCCCTTTCCCCTAATACCTTCGAAGAGAAGCGATTTTTTTTTTCCTGAAAGAGAACAGCTCTTCGTCTTGTATTGGTAGAATGGAGACAAAAGGAACACTTGACTGTTCTTTATTTTTGGCAGGACTGTTCTTTCTTTCCTAATGTTTACTAGGAAGTATTCATAGGACACAAAATACACATTTTGGAAAAATTAAGGACTCTGCTGGACAGTCAGTGTTAAAGAAATTGGAGGTTTTCCCACTATTGTTTTTGGTGATATATGGTATATATCATGTTAATGGACTTGTCAGAGAACTGAATGAATGATTTTAAGGATTCCCTCAGTTAACGTCCCCATTTTAAAATCCTTTTTTTGGTTAGTTGCTTAGTTTTTTTGTTCATTTCTAACTTAAATAAAAATTTTCTGTCACTTAATGTACATTATTGATTTCATCCCAGTAACCACATAAAATTTGGTATAAAGGTATTCATTATATTGATAATGAAATTGAGGTTCAGAAAGACTAAATAATGGATGGAACAGGGATTTTAACCCAGGGATTTCTAATTCCAAACCACGTGCTCTTATGAGTATCTTCTACCCTATTTTTTCCTAAGGCAACTATGTATATAGTAGAGCCATTACCGACTACTTTTTCATGATAAAGATAATTGGGAATCTTTTAAGACAGAAAAAAATAAGTAAGCTTATCCAAGTTGCCTTTGGGAATCTCCTGTTTAATACTCAAATGGCCCATGCTCCCAGCAAGCATGATCTTAGAAATCCAATCATTTCATCAGATTCTTTTTTTCTTAGTATCTCTGTTCCTACTGTTCTTATCTTCCTTGGTCATTTCCCAACCAAGGCAGGTCACTTCTAACCATTTGAGAACTAACTTTCCACTCTTCTCCTCTTCTCTCCTTACAGATTTTCCCTAATATGGATGTGAGCCACTTCCTTACTTCCCCAAAGTATATGTACCACGAGGTAGTAGCACTTAGAAAGCTTTTCAAAAGTCTCATGAATTACAGAGGGAAATGCAATGCAGGAAAGGAAGGAAACCATGAAACTCTATTAGATTAAATAGCAATAGATACAAGTCCAAGATATTTGTAACATTTACCAGCCTCATGCCTTTGCATCTCTTTGTATTTGTATAAGGTCATCTATTTGTATGCCCCACGGGCAGCTGGTGGGGGGCCAGGTACCATTCCAGAGGGTGTGCTTCTATTCTTATGTTCCAGATTCAACACTCCCAAGGGAAATCAGCTGTCCATGACCACCCTCAACTTAGCATTGCCAAGTCACAGAGTCCACATGTGGAAAGTGAAGACCACCTTCCATATGAACACTTAGAGCTGTTTGACTTCCCATTTCCTCTCCTCTCCCTCCGGCAGAACGCTTACATTTACTTTTGCATAACCAAAGACCCGTCAACTTTTGTGCCAAACCCAGACTTTTCCCAAAGAAATTCTGTTTCCCACCTAGAGCAACAGTAAACTACTGGTACATTTAAACACTTCTCCTGCTTTCTTTCAAAGTATAGAAATACTGAGGTCCAGCTCTGAGAACCGCAATACCCAAATACAGTTGAAAGTCTATTTTTCTTTGTTACTCCTTTTGGCAAGGTTAACACCTTTGCTGTAAAACATTATTAAATATTCAGGTTATTTTTTTATTTGCCTATGAATAGATGAGATGACTTTCTAGTATTTTTAAGTAAAGATCAAATTATGGTGTATAGAATACAAAGTGCATTGGGAAAAATGTGCAAAATTTGTCATCATTGGGTACTTTGTAGAGGTCTTGGAACTTGGTCACATTTGGAACACTGAAATTTTCCAGTTGAGATGTCTCATAAGTGATTGTCATTAGATTCGTCTTCAGGATTTGTCAAGAACTAGGTCACTTGGCTGGTTTAGAAGATAATACTCTCAATACAAACATGTGTATTCAATGCTTCTTAAATGGGTAGGCTAGATTTCTGTTAACTGGCCATAGATTCTCCTTTGAAAATTTTATTATTTAAAAAAAATTTGATAGTACTATAATTATACTTACGGATTAAACCAATTCTTTGCTGTGTAACCTTGAGCAAGTTACTTACTTTCTCTGCTTCTCAGTTTTCTTATTTGCTAATTGGCTGTACTAATAATAGCTGCCTCATAGAATTGTTGTAAGGATTAAATGGAATGATAGGTGTAAAATCTTCATCCAGTGTCTGGCACACAAGTGCTCACTCAGTGTTAATTATGATTATTAGTATTAGTACTACTAGGAGTAGTTGCACCTGATAGGGGCCATTAGTCTCTCAAGAAGAATGTACCTTCTGGGTGACCAGAGGATGTCCCATCCAGAAGAACTAGTATTTTGAGTCTCTGGAGTCAGAAAACCTGGCTTCAAATCTGCATTCTGCCACTTGCAGGCTTTGTGACTTTAGGCAAAGTGCCCAGTATCTCTAAGCCTCAGTTTCCTTGTCTGGAAAATGACAATAATGGCACCTACTTCGTTGTTGTGAGAATTAAATATTCATGTAAGGAGTTTGGCCTAATGCCTGGCAGAGAGTAAGCCCTCCAATGTTAGCTCCTTCTCAGTTCATTTTCTTCATTTTATCTTTCTTATGTTATTATTCTTATTACCTGACCTTTATTCCTATAAATAATGTCAACATCCTGAAAAGTTTGCCTCCTCCAGGGTACACAGGGCATCTCAAAATATGAAGGCTGAGAAACATTTGCAGGTCAAGAAGTCAAGGAAAGGGTATCTAGTTAAAATTCTCAGAAAGGTATTTTGCTTCAACCAAAAATGACAAATTTAGGCCAAAGAAAAATTCCTGAGGAAGGTAGTAGGGGAACTCTTCTAGATGCTCACACAAATAGTCAAGGATGTGGCTTATTGCCTCACCTGAAGGGTAGGTTTCCCTGCCCTCCAGGCTCCAGTCAGTTCTGAATCATAGCTGTATCACCCCCTCTTCCCTGCCCAATGCCACTTCCTGAGGCTGGTGAGGATTTTCCTCCAACTCCTTAGGCTGTAATGACCTTGTTATTTTATAGGGACACCAGAGGGAGTCTGATATTATGAAACATAACTCTAGCCTGGCAAATCAGGGATTTGGCTTTGACCCTGATTTCAGCCTCAATTTGTCAGTTGACCTTAGGCAAGTCATTAAGTTTTTGCCATTTTAGTTTCATTAAGTGTAATGTAGAAGACTAATGTCTGCCCATTCGAACTCATAGAATCATTTCAAAGATTCCATAACACAACATATACAGAAGCCATTTAAAATTTTCAAATGTCTTTACACATTTAAAATATTATTTGCCTATGTACTTGGTTTGGTATGATGGAGAATGCAGGGACTTGGAGAGGGGAAGATCTAATTTCAGCTCCATACTGCTAATTTTGTGACTTGAGATAAATCCCTTATCTTCAAGTCTCAGTTTCCTCATGAACCCACTTTTTCATGGTGTTTTTTATTGCTTAATTATATATTCTAATATTCTGTTAAAGATTTTGCAACTCTATTCATGAGGGATTATGACCTGTAGTTTTCCTTTTTTGTACTGTCTTTGTCTGGTTTTGATATCAGGGTAATGCCAGTTTTGTACAATCAGTTACAAAATGTTTTCTCTTATTCTACTGTCTGGAAGAACTGTGTAGAATTGGTGTTAATTTTTTTTAAATGTTGGGTAGAAATCTTCAGTGAAACCATAATTTTTGCTTCAATCCTCAAACATTACTTAGAAATTGTGAGGGGAGCATAAGTCAATTATATTTACCCATATTTTGTTTATTATACTCATTCTTTCTTCTTGATATCTCAAGATTTCTTCTTTTAGTGTTCTCTTTTTGTTTAGAGATCTTTCTTTAGTCATTATTTTAGGGTGTGTCTTCTGGTAACAAATCTTCTCAGTTTTCCTTTATGTAAGAGTATCTTGATTTCCTCTTCACTCTGCAAGTATCTTTTCACTGGATATAGGAATCTGGGTTGAGAGTTACTTTCTTTCAAGCCTTGAAAAATACTGTGGCCATGATTTCTGATGAGAAATCATCTACCATTAGAATTGTTTTTCCCATACAAAGAAATGGTGTTTTTTTCCTCTGGATTCTTTTAATATTTTCCCTTTGTCTTTTCTTTAGTTTCCAGAAGTTTTTTTAAGTTTTTTTTTTAAGATTTTATTTATTTATTTGAGAGAGAGAGAGAGAGTGAGAGAGAGAGAGCATGAGAGAGGAGAAGGTTAGAGGGAGAAGCAGACTCCCCATGGAGCTGGGAGCCCGATGTGGGACTCGATCCCAGGACTCTGGGATCATGACCTGAGCCGAAGGCAGTCTCTTAACCAACTGAGCCACCCAGGTGCCCTGAAGTTTTTATTTTAATTCCTGTTGGTTAACATATAGTGTAATATTAGAATATGGTGCACAATGTAGTGTTTCAGCACTTCCATACAATACCCAGTGCTTATCACAAGTGTACTCCTTCATTCCCATCACCTGTTTCACCCATCCCCTACCCACCTCCCCTCTGGGAATGTGTTCTCTATTTTTTCTTTTTTCAAGTAAGTGATGAATCACTAAATTCTACATCTGAAACTAATAATACACTGTATGATAACTAACTGGTGAAATCTACATACACTTAATGAAATAGAGAAGTTGAGGGAGTAATATGATGATCAAACGGAAATTAGAGGCTCATTTGAAGGTCACTTTGTATTGAGATTCAGTTGAAAAATAAACCAAAAAACTGTGGAAACAAGGTTACTATTAGTAACCTTGCAAGAGGCACTATTTTCAGCCTTCCGATAAACCTATCAGTTGCGGCTTTGACTCTTACAAAGACTTCATTAATAAGACTGGTCAGAAGCAATTCAACGTATTATGTATTTAAAAAGTGATTTCTTGCAGGGATATGTTTGAATAGCTAGGCAAAGAAAATAATATGTTTTCTTTCCTTTGATACAGGTTGGGGGGGTTGGTAAAGAATGCAGAAAGTGGAAGAGGAAAAAGAGGACCCCCTGAGGAAGGATGTGGTGAGATGGTGCAACTGAAGAAATTCCATGTGAAGGAGATGACAAATTCTACATGGTCATTGTCTACAAGAGCATCCATTTGTCTGGGCCGAAGATTACACGTTTGTGTTGGAGTGCTATACATGCCCCTTTCTGAGTTTAAAAATCTTTTTTAAAGCTAAAGAGGACTGTTGGTTCCTTCCCTTAAATTATAGCTTTCATTTGGCTCATGAATCCACTTGTAAGTATGTTTTCCATACCATCTGGCTCCTGTTTTGTTCTTGTCTAAAATCACAGGCAGAAGGCTTGGAAGCAAGCCTCCGGGTGATCAACGAACTTGTGGCCACTATGTAGAACCATCAAATTTCCTAAAGCTGTTCTCTTTAAAAGGATATTAGTAGTTACAGAGAAACATTTCAAAACATTGTAATGCAAAACTTTTGTTCTTTGAACGTTTGATTGTAGAGAATTTCAAACATAGAAAATACACAGGGTAATACAATGAACATTCAGGTACTTCTCAACCAATTTCAACAACTAACAACTTTCAGCCAATCTTATTTTTTCTATACTTCGGTCTACTTCTCCTGCCACTCAAGGTATTTTGAAGCATTAAATACCTGAAAATAACAATATCTAGTCAATATTAAGGGCACCTGGGTGGCTTAGTTGGCTAAGTGTCCAACTCTTGATTTCAGCTCAGGTTAATCTCAGGATGGTGAGATCAAGTCCTTCATCAGGCTCCATGCTTAGCATGGAACCTGCTTGGTATTCTCTCCCTCTGCCCCTCCCCCTGCTTGAGTGCTCCCTCTCTCTCTCTTTCTAAAACAAATAAAACCTTTAAAAAATCATCTAATCAATATTAAATTTTCCCAGTTATCTTAGATTTTATTTTTACAGTGTATTTGAATAAGGATTCAAATTCTGCCCATACATCTCTGTAAGTCTCTTTTAATATGTATGTTCTTTCTTTCTCTCTTCTCTCTCTCTGTGTAGCTTGTTTAAGAAAACGGGTCATTTTCCTGATTTTTGCTGATTGCATCTTTGTGCTATTGTCTGATATGTTTCTATGTTTTCTGTGAATTGGTGATCAGATCTAGACTTTAAATCTTGGTCAGATGCAGATTTGACTTTTTGGTCAAGAGTATATTATAGGTGGTTTTGTGTATTTTTATCAAGAGACACATGCTATCTGAGTGTCTTTTTTTGAGGTTAACAGGAATTGATAAAGATTGTCTAGCTCTATTAATTCATTAGGGTTGCAGGATGGTAATATTATATTTATTTCATTGACTTTTAATCTCCCTTTGACAGTAGAAAGACTTATATCCTATTCTTCCTTTTCCTAACAAGAACCAAACCCTATTCATATTTCCTTAGTTACTAAGGAGTTTTAGTTTTTTCACAAATCTTCAAATACAACTTCAAATTAATTTTCATAGACTTTTACCAACAAGTTCTTTGACACTTCTACATGGGTTTAGAATTAATGTCATGTATTCCTAGACTATAAGAACCAAAGTAATATCTTTCTTCTTAATAAAGTGGTGCATTAAAAATGTGGTACATTAATATTTTTAAGTCATAAGAAAAGTTTATGAATTAGTCATTTCAACTAGTAAGTACCAAAACAACTTATGTTATTGGTTGCAGAGTTTGTTAGCATTGTTTTTAAAGTATAATTTGGCAAGATCTCTCTAAATTAAAAATGCAGAAAACCCTATGAGGCAGTAATTCCACTTCTAGAAAATTTATCCCAGAGATAATTTCCATAAATTTCCAAGTATATATAAACACATTGCTCATTAAAGTACTACTTATAATAAAAAAGCTGGGGAAAAACCCATATTTACTTTAGCAGAAGATTGATCAAATAGTTTTATAGTCATATGATGAACTACTATGCAATTTTTATAAAGTATTAAACAAATCTCTAAGTATTGATACAGATACTTTAAAATAGGTGGACTCAGCTTTTGTGGCTAGGCAGGGAATGGGATTCTAGTATAATGAACTATATACAATTCTATAATAAAAAATGAAAAAACATTACTTTTTAAATAGAAATAAAATCTAATAAAGTCATCTATACCTTTAGATAATGGGGAAAAATAATTTGATGCAAATTCAGTATTTCTGTGAGGATATTTAATTTACATGCAGGATCTTATGGTTGGCGATTGTTAAATCATGAGCGATACTTTCACTTTTAACCCTGAACAAAACTACCAATGATAGTGGACAGCAATTAAGAACTTCAGCTCTGTAGATCAACGATCCATGTCTGTTGGAAGGAGGTCAGGACACTGGGTTAGGGCAGGACATATAAATGATAGAGGGACCACTGAATTCTAGTTGGAGGAAAATCAGAGATGAGACAGAGAGATACCAAATAAAGTCTGAGCCAGACTTTGGTGTATTGGGATAGACAGGGCAGATGAGACTAGCATTCCAGACAAAGGTGACAAAGATATAGAGGTGTGTTGGAGCAAAGGTGTGCAGAATACTTTGTTTGGAGTAAAGGGTTAATGTAAGGTAGAAATATGGGTATGGTTAGAAAGATATCTCTGGACCTTGAAGTCTGGTTTGGGGGTGTGGGCTTTATTCTGTAGGCAACAAGAAGTCCATGAAAATTTGCAGAGTTGATCTGTGGAGGTGAGATTCACTGAACTTCATTCATAGGATCACAGAAGAGTGATAGCTAATCATATTTTATAAGGCTATAGCCAGAAATCATCCTTGAAGCCAGGTTTGGCCAGAGAAGACCATCCCCTTTCTAACTCTCAGCTAGAGCTTTTAACACCTGACTGATAAGGGAAAACAGTGAAAGAAGGCTGTCACCTTTTGCCTTTTGCTTATTGCACTAATTGTCCATTTTAATGAAACTCCGTTCTGTCTCTCAGCACCTCTAGTTGTAAATTTTTCCACTGGAGCAAGAAGAGATATCAGCTGACCGTTTTATTCATCAGAGTGACAGTGTTAGCTTTCCACCTTCCTAATGAAATTCTCCAGTCGGCTGTGAAAATAGCAGGAAGCCAACTATATTTAGCAAAGGAAAGCAACAAGTCTAAGCAGTGTGCAGAGAAGGGGAAAAACAGAAGCACTGAGTCTTATGATTAGTGCAACCAACAGTGCTGCTTACAATTTTCCATATTTTGAAACTGGCAAAAGCAGAGTGTTTTGTTTTTTAAACCAAAGTGCAATCTACAGGTTCCTTCACTGTTGTGTCTAAATAAAATACTTTATTAATTCAAGGAGCAGGGTGTTTTTAGATTTCAAAAGAATGACAGAATAATGTACTTTTGAAATAAACCAACCAGTAAATATAATCATGTTCCTATTCAGCATTTTCTTTTTGATTAGAAACATTTCAAATCCAGGAACTGTCAGAAAAAAGTATTTTCAGTTTCCAAGGCTTCTACTCTCCCATAATCCTGTATGAAATTTTGTCCAGTTCTGTGAGTTCCAGCAACTTCACTTGAGTTAAAAGTTTTAGATTGTGTTCACAGAATTTAATGAGACTTGGAGTATAAAATTTTTTCATGCTTAGAATTTCAGATCCTTAGCACTTCTGATGTAATTTTCCATCAACATTCTGGTATTTCCTGAAAGACATGCATTCTTACCTTAAACCTATTGAGTTGTGTTGGAATTCACTATTATGAGAGCATTTCTACTCTAATTAAAAACCTCCTCTCTCTGTTGAGCTGAAATCTCTCTTCTAATTTCCACTTATAAGGGCTGCCCTCTACATAAAATAGACAATGTCTACTCCTAATACATATTAGCTCTTAACATTTTTGAAGTCACTGCCACTATTCCTACGATGATCTTCTTTTTTTACAAGCGAGAGCAACCACATCGTTTTCAGTCTTCTTCATGCAGTTGACTTTCCAGCCCATCAAAATACAAGTATTATCTGACTAGAGGATATATTTAATGGGCTAAGATAATTCCTAGTCTTTTAACACTTGTCCAACCTTTGGTTCATATTGAGTTTACGGTCAACTCATCTTCTTATGTTTTAAATTAAAGAGCACAGTTGTGATAGCTGTGTGTTATTTCTGCTATCTTTCTAGGGCATCTACTGTGTGAATATAAGACCTGTTGCCCAGAGCACCTGGTTGATTCTTTCATGTGGACTCAGATTAGGCACATACAGAATGTGTTTGCTTAGACCTTCAAAGGGCCGATGTTTCTTCTTCATTTGTGGTTGTATTCTGAGTCTCCAAAATAAATCACTAAATTAAAAAGAAAATTGAAATGCTCTTTATTTACTCCAAAGCCAACAAATTGTTAGTTGATTAGTTGACAGTTTGACTAGCTATTAATATTTTTAAGTGTGTTTCAGAGTAATTTTAGATATATCTATATACTGTATTTAGCTGAAAATTATCCTTCCTAGCATTGGGTTTGTTATTTTTCCAAATCATTTCCTCTTTGGTGGGCTGTTGTGGTTGTCAGCTTCAGGAAGTTACCTGAAAACCTGATCGAAGGAGGATAAATTGAAAAATCAATATAATAATGCTTAGTCACTAGTCCCATTGTCCTCATTACTCTTGTCAAGGCTCCAGATGTCACCAGGGGACAATTATTAATAGAAATCACCTTCTTGGATAATATAAAACACAAATCTTTCTTTAAGACATTTCTTCTCTTCAAAAATTCTAGCACAAAGTGAGAACAAAATTTGGCAGAAACAATTGGAACAAATCTTGAACTTTTACTTAGAATAGATTTAAATTATATTTGCGTACCATTGGTAATGCTAGTGTTCATTTTAATATGTAAACCTCTCACTTCCTCTGTAACATTTTTTCAGTGTTTACATAATTATAACTGGGTGTTCTGAGCTATCCAGCAGGAAAGACTGTGTCATATTTTAACATGTGTCTAACCTCAAATCCTAAATACACAAGTACTATATTTAAAAAGGGAGGGAATTGTGTGGATCCTAAACGGATGCCAGAGTGGCATCCACCAACTATAAAATATATTTCTTCGCCAATTTGTAAACAACAGAAGTCATCAGAATTTTCAAACATTTCATTGCCCTATTATATCCTAGGTCTAGTCAAGGGTTGAGTTCATAGTGAACCTAACATACTCAGTAACCCTTTAACTAACTCCTCCCAGCAGGGGTTTAGACAGATGGTGCTAGTCCTTTTCCACAAGGACGACTGTGGAGAGCAGTTGGTGTCAAGTCTTAAATTTCATACTCCCCTAGCATCTTCACCCACAGCAATCTTTCCCTCTTTTTTTTTCTTTTTCTTTTTTTTTAGACATCACTTCCCTCAGGAAGCCTTCTTTTTTTTTTTAAGATATTATTTATTATTTATTTGACAAAGGGAGAGAGATCACAAGCAGGCAGAGGCAGGCAGAGAGAGAGAGAGGAGGAAGCAGGCTCCCTGCTGAGCAGAGAGCCCAGATGTGGGCTCCATCCCAAGACCCTGAGATCATTATCTGAGCCGAAGGCAGAGGCTTAACCCACTGAGCCACCCAGGCGCCCCAATCTTCCCCTCTTTTGTTCAGTCAGCCATACAATCCTCTGTGATGTCTCTCATGTTGTCTTAACGTATTATTTAACTCAACTTGCTAATGAGGTTTACATGTATTCATCTTAGTTGACCAAGCATATGTTAATTTCTTACCTTCTTAAGCACTTACCTTTTTAATCCTCCACAGTTTTTAGGTGAGGTGTACAATGAATAATTATTGATTTTACTCTTTCTGTGATTATTTAGATCAGCTTTATTTTACTGTGTCATTATTATTTGTATAAAATGCTTTCATAAAAATCCATTTTCGTATAATACAGTATCATATTCTTCCCTTAGGGAGTAATCTTGTTATACCTTTGAGCATAGCAATATAGGGTTTTGTAATTTTCAGAAACTGGTTTTCACTGTTTTCCTACATCAGTTTGGAATACCGCTTCCTGATTTATGAGGGCAAAGCAAGTGGAGAGAACTTGTTTTCATAAGATGTTTCCACTCTAAGTGGCACTTCTCAAAAATACCATGATTCTATGATTTGGGGTTCTCATATTTATTTTAAGTTACTGTTTGGGAAAAGTTCCATATTACAGTAATGAAAACTATCTTCTTTTAAAATAAATTTCAGCATTGTTGGAGGTATTAATGCACAGTTGCTAGTAATCTATTTTACTAGTATCTACTCCCTAATCTATTTTACATTACCGTTTTCCTTTACATGCTATAAAAATCACTTGCAAAAAAAGAAGCTTGATGAAAACTTTAATGGTACTTGAATCTCAGCTCTGGGCTAATGCTACATGCAGTAGAAGAAAAACTATGAAGAGTTCCAGCATAGTTGTAACAGCTGAGAAGACAAGATTTATAGGCACATAAAATTAATGAAATTAAAGGCATAAAATTATAGAACTCATTTGGTTGAGTGTCTGATGCTTGGTTTTGGCTCAAGTCACAATCTCAGGGTCCTGGGCTCAAGCCCCATGTCATCTTCCTTGCTCAGTGGGAGGTCTGCTTGAGGATTCTCTCCCTCTTCCTCTGCCCCTCACCTCATTCATGTGCTCTCTCTCTCTCCCTCTAAAATAAGTAAATAAATCTTTAAAAAATTATAGAACATAGTTAAGCACAGAGTGAATGAAATAAAAATATTATATTTTACATTTACATAACTTCTTTTTTGAAGTTTCTCAAAAGAATTCAAAGAGTGAATAATAAGATCTAGCAATTATTAACATCTACTGCATGTCTTATGCTGAACAAAGGGCCTTGGATGCATTATTTAATCTCCCACAATACTCTTTCTAGGTAAGCACTATTGTTACTTCTATCTTAAAGTAGAGAACACTGAAGCCTATAGGGGTTAAAATCATTTGTTCAACATCAAAGTGCCCAAGTTTGGAACCATTTCAGATTCTGACTCAAAACCCTGAGATGCTCTCAACCTCTTCGAACTTCAGGTCACAGCCAACTCTAGGTCTTGAGAATGATTCAGTGGGTCACAACTATGATGTTAAGAAATAAAATAGAAATTAGCAGGGTACATCCCACATAACACTGTTTTCTGAAAACTTCTGTGTGTGTGCATGTGTGTATGTTCAAGTAGAATGGGTCATGATGTGAAATGTAATGCTTGCTATGTGTTGGAGGCAAAAATAAGTTTGAAAAGTACAGCCACTGCACTGCTGTCTCTTGTAGGAATGTTAATTGGGCATATGGAGAAGATAAAAATAGGGGTTTTTTTTGTTTTGGTTTGGTTTTTTTTAAAGATTTTATTTATTTATTTGACACAGAGAGAGAGATCAGATCACAAGTAGGCAGAGAGGCAGGCAGAGAGAGAGGAGGAAGCAGGCTCCCCACTGAGCAGGGAGCCCGATGCGGGACTCGATCCCAGGACCTTGGGATCATGACCTGACCCGAAGGCAGAGGCTTTAACCCACTGAGCCACACAGGCACCCTGTTTTGTTTTGNTCCCCACTGAGCAGGGAGCCCGATGCGGGCCTCGATCCCAGGACCTTGGGATCATGACCTGACCCGAAGGCAGAGGCTTTAATCCACTGAGCCACACAGGCACCCTGTTTTGTTTGTTTTTTTTTTAGCTGAGGGATGAAGAGGTTGAGACCCCAGAAGTCAGGAATACTTCTTAAAGTGAGAAATATATGGAATTAGGAATTCAGTTTGGCTTCATTGAGTGACAGCAATATGCAACATACTGCACTAGATGGTATAGTGACTACAAAGCTATTAACGATGTCCTCCCTTCCCACACAAGCTTCAGGTCTAGAAAAAAAGGTAATATTATCAGGGAGAGTGGCAATGAGTAAGAGAGTCATCCTGAGTAGTGTGAAGAGGCTAAGTAGGGGTCACCTCCGTGATTTATTCTTTTACGATTTTACGGATAGTTACAGAATACTTTTATTCCAGATCATCTCCCTGCCTGCTTTCTATGGTGTCTGAACTACCAGCAAAACTTAATGCTTGTGGGGGAGATAGTTTCCTTTTTGAGGCAAATGCAAATGATTTCCAGAGGAGTAGTATATCAACTTTGTGGGATTAGTCTATAACATGCAAAACATTACCCCAAGCTAGGAGGTGAGATTCCAAATGCCTCGGCATTTATTGGGTGCAAGAGTAAGAATGACTTTTGAATGAAGTGTGGCAGGGTACTAGTTATCCAGGGAAAATAAGAGAAGGCAGTAGCTAAGAAGGGAGGCCAGATTGTACAGTTTTGCCTAGGACAGGCATCGGCTAGAGAGGTACACCCAAGTGACTAACAAATAGGCAGAAAGGGACTAGAAGTGGGATTCTCACAGAAGAACTTGCAGTCGGCTGGCACTGTTTGCCTGTGAGTTCCCTCTCCCCTTTGCTGTCCCACCCATGTCGTAGCTATGCATTCTCAGCTGAGATGGGAAAGAGGACCCTTTTCCATGGGAAAAGGAAATTTAAAACATGATGTGGCTTGTGAATTGAATTCTCTTTGATCCTGGTCTAAAGAAGCAAGTAAGGATGAGAATTACACCTACCTAGTTTTGACTTTTGAACTTCAGTGGTGTCATCAAGAAAGTCAATTCTCTGAGATGAATAATCTGCTCTTTTTCAATCTTGCGTAAAATGCCACAGAAATGTGGCTATCATAGGCTCTCTAGCAACTTTCCAATAATTTAATTCCTTAAGCCCGTATTATTTAGAAGCCACGACAGTTGTGTCTCTTTGAAAGCAGTACCTGAAGAGGCTGGATCTCATGAACATTGGACTTTAACCAGGTTATGGAGTTCATTTAATTATCCCAGAATCCCTTTAGGCGGCATGGTCTGGAGGAAGCGTGCTTCAGTTCCTTCTGACTGCCTCAAAGGCATTAAATTGTGTTTTGTGCAACTTTAAACACCTATCTACATGAATGCTACCAGTCCAGGGAAGTCCAAAAATCTAGTATATACAAAGGAAACAGTCATCCTAAGTGT
The DNA here is from genome assembly GCA_002007465.1 of Ailurus styani. Lineage (NCBI taxonomy): Eukaryota > Metazoa > Chordata > Mammalia > Carnivora > Ailuridae > Ailurus > Ailurus styani. The sequence goes on along the minus strand of LNAC01000229.1, from coordinate 1,733,821 downwards.
TTTCTTGGCCTTAGGAAGGAACTATGTCTTCTAAGGGTAGAGAAATGATTCTTCAGAGATCTTGCTGCAAATCAATGTCATTCTTGGGAAATGAGTAGAAGTCCATTGTTCCATTTACTATCTTAAAACAATAGGATCCTCCCTCAATGAACAGTAATACAGGCCATTTCCCACTGTCAGTGGTGGACTCAAAATTGTTCGTCGTATTGTGAATAAAGTCTTTTGGTTGTCAGGGAAGGTTTACTGCACAGAACTATAGTGTGAGGATGTGTGTTAATCAGTTACGGTACAAATACCCAGATGGTCTTCTCAAAAATAATGCCAAGTCGCAAAGACCAGAAAGGCATGCATTAAATTAGGAGCACAGATGTTTTAGTTCATTTAATAAGGAATGCCTTACCAATGCTGAATATCTGAATCGCCTGAATCAGTTATACCAGCTAATGAAGCAAAATATAGCTAGAATGAAATGCAATTGTTTCCCTACTTCCTTTAAAACAATTGTAGTAAGAGCATTTAATATGAAATCTACCCTTTTAAACAAATTTTTAGTGTACAGTATAGTGTTGTTAACTATAGGCACGATGTTGTACAGCAGACCTCTAGAACTTACTTTGCATCACTGAAACTTTATACCCATCAAAGAGCAACTCCCCATGTCCTCCTGGCCTCTGGCAAACCACCATTCTACTCTGTGAGTCTTTTACTATGTTAGGTACCTCATGTCAGTGAACTCCTTACTACCCTTAAGGTGGCATGAGTGTGGTAAATGAGATATAAGAGGGAAAATTGAGCAATATAATGGTCAAGGGCAGGCAGGCATTTCCCAGATGTAGCTTGGAAACATTCCAGATTTATAGTTAAAGATAAATAATGTTTTTTGTAAATTCCGGTTCCCAGTTTTGAGCTGTCTGATGTGATCATGACCTTGTCAGCAAATTCTATTTTCATTGTGACTGGAAAATCTTTTACCTCATGTTCACTTTGGGGAAATTTTAGTCCTTACTGTTCTAATTTCTTCCTTCACTGATTTGCCTTCTTCTCTTTTGTCTGAGAAGCTTCATGGAAAGTTCAACTCATTGGTGAAGAGTTGCTTCCTCAAGGTCATTCTAAAATGCTATTGTATTATACAAACTTTATTTTAGTAATTGCTATTTCCCTCACATAAAAAAATATTGTTCTTTATTGCTTAGACCTGAGTTGTGAGGCGATATAGCTGGCAAACCTCAATTCAATATTAGTATTAATATGAGTGAAGTAGTGACAGGAGAATTCTACAGAAGTAGAAAGAATACTTGATATTTTAAAAATAGATTTTATGATATCCTCACTTTCTCCTAATACTATTACGTGATTAATATCAGTTAAGGTAAAGTTTGTTTTGATATGAAACTCTTTCAAGAATTTCAGAAAATATTTCCAAATGATTTAAGTCTGTGATGTGTCATAAATGGGCCTAGAAATTGATGGATTTATATAGTATATATATATATAGAAATATAGTAATCTCACTCTAATACTCTTACCATTGGCATATACCAGATTTGAGTAACACTGTGAATTATCCTGTACTATAGTTATTAGGAAAGTGCATCAAGTTTAATATTTACATTTCTCTATTTATTCAGAGAAAAAGCGAATGGTGTCTGGAGGGGAGGGGCAGAGGGAGAGGCAGAGAGAGGAACTTAAGCAGGCTCAATGCCCATCTCAGAGCCCAATGTGGGGCTCTATCTCACAACCCTGAGATCATGACCTGAGCTGAAATCAAGAGTCAGATGCTTAACTGATTGAGCCACCCAGTTACCCCAAGATTTACATTTAAAATTGGCTGTGTGAATTGGGGTAAATCGGAGGGGGAGACAAACCATGAGAGACTGTGGACTCTGAGAAACAAACTGAGGGTTATGGGGGGGGGGAATGGGTGAGCCTGGTGGTGAATATTAAGGAGGGCACGTACTGCATGGAGCACTGGGTGTGGGGCCTAAACAATGAATCTTGGATTACTGAAAAAATAAAGTAAAAAAACAAAATAAATAAAATAAAAAATAAATAAAATTGGCTGTGGGGCACCGGGGTGGTTCAGTCAGTTAAGGGTCTGCCTTTGGCTCAGGTCATGATCTCAAGGTCATAGGATCAGGCCCTAAGCCCCATATCTGGCTCCCTGCTAGGCGGGGAGCCTGCTTCTCCCTCCCCTTTTGCCGCTCCCCTGCTTGTGTTCACTCTCTCTGTGTCAAATAAATAAATAAAATCTTAAAAAAAAATACTAGCCAGAGGGTAAACTTATATGCCTTCTGTTTAAAATGAATGAATGAATGAATGAATGAATGAATTTGCATTTGGGGAGGAGGGGAGAAGGGAACATTTGTGTATAGTTTCTACACATTTTTCTTCAATTACGATATATAGCTAAACTCTATTCAATGTGTAATTAGTTCTATGGTTAGTGCTATAATAAAGAATATAGGAGATACAAAAGAACCAACTGTTCTGCTCTGCCCCAGGGAGAAAATTATCATTGAAAAGATAAGACAGAGCTCACAGGAAGCTGCTCAGGGAATTAGAGAAACTTAGTTTCAGAGCTTGTATACCCCTTTAAATCACTGAGGTGTATTTTAGCAGAAACCTAGAACATGATGAGATTATGAATTAACCTTAAGTTGTTTAAGAGCCCGTATTTTTGTGGTTGTCTATTGAATTAGACATGGCAGCCACAGGAAGCCTAGGTCGGACAAACAGAGAGTGGGTAGGGATGATGCTTGTTTTGTCCCACTGTGTTTCCATGAAATTTTGTATTAAGTGGCCCTTAGGATATTTGCTGAATCCCACCCACAGAGGAAATGTTGCTGTTTTATTGGAACTTGAGGTAAAATAAACTTCCATGTCCTGTCCTGCCTCAGCAAGCCAGCCCGGAAGGTACTATGTCCAGGTAGTTTTGTTGCCCTAACTAGTACACTTCTTGTGACATCCCAAATCTTCTTATTCTTTTACTACAAGGAAACAAAAATTAAAAATACAAGAAGTTTTCTATCTAAAATAGGAGGTAAAGACAAAGTCTATAACTTTTATATGCATCAGTGGAAACTGGTGGTATCTAAATAGCAGTGATCTCTGCAGGGCTGGCTCCACGGGAGGGTTGGCTCGTGGGTGAGTGGCCTGTGCTGCCACATAGACGCCACACTCGGAAGGAACCCACACTTGGACTAATGCTCTGCTGATGCCATCTTTAAATTAATGATTATCTTTAAACTTGTGTTCTCTAAGTGAAGTCCGGTGAGACAGGGAGCATGTGCTTGAGCAGCTTTATAATTTAATACTTTTAACACCTTCCCCCTGCTCTCTGAATAAGAGGCCCTGCATTTGTACTGGGCTTTGCAAATTATTTCTTCTGTAAGTGGCTATGTTCATCTATTAAACTTGTAACATCTTGTTGCAAACCTTGAGGCTACTCTATAGAGTCAGTTTATGATAATCATTGCCCTAGTCTGTTTAGGCAGCTATAACAAAAGTGCCATAGAGTGAATGGCTAAACAACAAACATATATTTATTACAGTTCTGGAGGGTGGGAAGTCCAAGGTCAAGGCACCAGCAGATTCAGTGTCTGGTGACAGCCTGCTTCCTGGTTTTTGGATAGCCCTCTTCCTATGACTTCACATGGGGGAAGAGGGAAGGTAGTTCTCTGGGCTCTCATTTATAAAGGCACAAATTCCTTTTCATGAGCTCTCCACCCTCATGACCAAATCACCTCCCAAAGGCCCCATATCCAAATACCATCTTATTGGGGTTAGGTTTCAACATATGAATCTGGGGGCACCCGTTCAGTTTACAGGAAATCATAAAAAGTTGTTAACTATCATTAGTATCAGTATAAGTAATTAAAACCAAGACTACTTAAAAAAATGAGATATGCTAATCAAATGTAGTTGTCATGGATACCGAGGGTATTTCTAAAGATTTTAAAAAATGTAGCATATGTTTTCCTAAGAGGACTATTTCAAGGAGATTTCACTTAGATGTGTATGTAAATACTGATAATTTAACAAATCAGTCTTATTAGTATAATTATTAGTCGTGATTCCAAAATTTATCTGTTGAACTAAAGTAAGCTGAAAGCTTGCTATCTGACCTGATTTCTCATCTTAAAAAGAAGCAAATTTTCTATAGACCTGTTTTGAGTAAATGATCTTGTTAAAGAATGTGAAACACCTAGCAACTAACTTTATCAACTCAGGATAACCTCAACTACAGAGAAAAAGATCCATATTTAGCTAATTCAAAGTTGTACATAGATATAACCTGTAATTACAAGGACACAATATACTTAAGTAGCAGGATGAGCTTTTGAGAAGTCAATTTAAGGCCCACCTATAATGTTGGGGACTTACCAAGAAAGAATAAAAGCTTATCTGTGCCATGCTAGCCACACCACAACTCCTTCCTCCACCCTCCAAAAAAGAGAAGATAAGAGTTTCCTTTTTTTTTTTTTAATATTTTTATTTATTTATTTGAGAGAGAGGTGAGGGGCAGAGGGAGAAGCAGACTCCCAAGAGCAGGGAGCCTGATGAGGAGGCTTGATGAGGGGCTCGACCCTGGTACTCCAGGATCATGACCTGAGCCGAAGGTAGACACTTAACTGACTGAGCCACCCAGGTGTCCTTGAGAAGATAGGAGTTTCTAAGGTTCAGTGTTTCTTGAATCTTATTGTGCTTAAGGAATATCTGACAGGGCTTCAAAAATTCAAGCTTCCTGTGTGAACCAACAGAGACTCTGGTTCTTTTGATCTGCAGTGAGACCCGGGAATCAGTACTATTAATTCCTGGAAATATTTTCTTTATTTGCCCAAGTTTCTTCTAACCTCCCTGGCTGCTGCTGCTTTGCATTTTTTTGCTGGTTCCTTCCCAGCCCTCCTACCTTTAAACTTGAGTGTGACCAAAGGTTCCAACCCATTCTTAGACTGCCTTTCTATTTTTACTTACTGTTAATGATCTCATCCACTCTTATGACTTCCAAACTATCCATATGATGATGACTTCCAAATTCACATCTCTTGCCTGATTTCTCCATAAGTTTTAGAGATTGAGTATCCACCTGCTGCCATGACATTGCCTTTTGGGTGTCTAATATGTATTGTCTTCATTTCAGCTGTACCAGAAAGGATTCGAGTACTAGCAGATTTTTTCTGCTTTGTTATATTTTTGTTGTTATGTTTTATTTTGGAGTGGGGAGGTAAAGGTAAGGAAATGGGAAAATGAGACAAAGAAATGAAGAAATCCAAAAAAGGATTCATTGTCAAACCAGCTACCCTCTGGGCAAACGGAGTGCTGGGAGAATTCTGGGGACCAGTATAAAACCCAAGCCTCACTTATTCCTGTTGAAGAGTGAGGGAACTGGGGTATTTATACCCCAAATCCTGTCAATTACTGGTTGACCAGCTGCTCGTGGAGGATATTAATTCCCTAGCACATCCAGCCACTTTTGGTAGAAAGCAGACTCCTATGGCGAAAGACCATCTTCAGGCAAAGATGTAAATTTCTGGAAATGGAAGCTGGGCAGGTGTGCAGTGGAGTGGACAAAAGGACAAATGAGGTATAAACCACTTCTTCCACAGACACTTCAAACTTAACCTATCTTCTGATAGTCACTTCTTCCAACAGAATTGCCCATCTCAGAAGAGCAGCTCCTTTCTTCCGTTGCTCTGGCTGAAGACCTTGGAGTCATTGTTGAGTTTTTTCTGTCTTTCATCCTCCAGATCCCATCGACCAGCAGATTCTGTCCTCTCTACTTTCAGAATACACCCTGAATCCAAATCCTTCACTCCACTGCTATTCCAAGGCACCATCACCTCTTGTCTAGATTGTCTCAATAGCCTCCTTAGCTGTCGCACTGCTTCTACATTTTCACCCATCTCTACCGGATAGCCAAGAGGTCCTTATAAAATGTAGGTCTGAATGATGGAGATTCCCTGCTCAAACACTCAGATGGCTTTCCATTCCACTCATTGAAAGTCAAAGTACTTCCTATAACCTATACAGTGTTATGTATTGGCACATCCCTGCCCCAAATTCATTTTATCTCTGACCTCCTCTCTTACTCTGACTACTCTTTTTTTCACCAGCCATATGAGTCATACTTGACGTTCCTCAAACATGCTAGGTAGGCACAATCCTGCCTTTGTATTTGCTGCTCTCCCCTCTGCCAGCAGTGTTCTTTTACCTGATATCATCTTAGCTTGCTTCCTGACTTCCTTCATTTTTTTAGTCAAAAGTTACTTTTTCTTTGAGAATTTTCCTTGCCACCCTATGTAAAATGTTAGCCCTTCCCACATGTTCCTAACTCTCCTTTCAAACTTAGTTTTTTCCTTACCATTTGGCACTATATAGCATACTACATATTTTAATTTACTTAACTTATTTATGGCCTGTATCTATTCTAGATCTTAAGCTCCTAAAGGCAGGATTTTTTGCTTACCCTCAATGCTTGGTATCTTTTTGGCTCTCAATAGATATTTGTTGAATAAATGAATAAAATTCATATTATTCTACTTTTTAAATTAAAAAATTATTAATTGAAGTATAACATACAGTTTTATAATAGTTTCAGGTGCATAATATAATGATCCAACATTTCTATACATGACTCCGTTCTCAACACAGTAAAGTATACTCTTAATCCTCTATATCTATTTTACCTATCCCCTCACCCACTTCCTGTCTGGTAACCACTAGTTTGTTCTCTGTATGTAAGAGCCTGTTTTTCTTTTTAATCTCCTTTTTGTTTATTCATTTGTTTTGTTTCTAAAATTCCACATATGAGTGAAATTATATGGTATTTGTTTTTCTTTGTCTGACTTATTTCACATGGCCTAATACTTTCTACATCCATCCATGTTGTCACAAATGGCAAGATCTCATTCTGTTTTATGGCTGAGTAATATCCCAATGTATGTATATACCACATCCTCTTTCTCTATATATCTATCAGTGAACACTTAGGTTGCTTCTAAATCTTGGCTACTGTAAATAGTGCTGCAATAAACACTGGGGTGCATTTATCTTTTCAAATAAGTGTTTTCATTTTCTTTGGGTAAATACCCAGTAATGGAATTACTAGGTCCTATGGTAATTCTATTTTTAATTTTTTGAGGAAACTCCATACTGCTTTCCACAGTCGTTTTACCAATTTGCATTCCCACCAACAGTGCATGTGGGTTCTTTTTCTCCACATCTTCATCAACTCTTATTTCTTGTCTTTTTGATTCTAGCCATTCTGACAATTGTTAAGTGATATCTCTTTGTGGCTTTGATTTGCATTTCCCTGATGATTACTGACGTTGAGCATCCTTTCATGGATCTTTCGACTATCTGTATGCCTTCCTTAGAAAAACGTCTACTCAAGTCTTCTGCCCATTCCTAATTGGATTATTTGGGTAGGGTTCTTTTGGTGTTGAGTTGTATGAGTTCTTTATATATTTTGAATATTAACCCAAATATATTAATCATATATATCACTTGCAAATATCTTCTCCCATTCAGTAGGTTATCTTTTTGTTTTGCTGTTGGTTTCCTTTCCTGTGCAAAAGCTTTTTATTTTGATGTCATCCCAATAGTCTATTTTTGCTTTTGCTTCCCTTGCCTTAGAAAACATATCTAGAAAAATGTTGCAAAGGATGATGTCAAAGAAATTACTGCCTATATTCTCTTCTAGTAGTTTTATGGTTTCAGGTCTTGCATTTAGGTCTTTAGTCCATTTTGAGTTTATTTTTGTGTGTGGTGTAAGGAAATGGTCCAGATTCATTCTTTTAATGTAGTTCTGCAGTTTTCTCAGGACCACTTGTTGAAGAGACTGTCTTTTCCCCATTGTACATTCTTGCCTCCTTTGTCATAAATTAATTGACCATGTAAGTGCGGGTTCATTTCTGGGCTCTCTATTCTGTACCATTGATTTATGTGTCTGTTTTTGTGCTGGTACCATACTGTTTTGATTATTATAGCTTTGTAGTGTGTCTCAAAATCTGAGATGGTGATAACTTCAACTTTGTTCTTTCTCAAGATTGCTTTGTTGTTCCATACAAATTTTAAGATTATTTGTTCTAATTCTGTGAAAAATACTGTAGGTATTTTAACAAGATTGCATTAAATCTGTAGATAGATTTGGGTATTACAGTCATTTCAACAATATTATTTCTTCCAATCCATGAGCATGGAATGTCTTTCCATTTGTTTGTGTCATCTTCACTTTCCTTTATCAGTGTTTTATATTTTCCAAAATACAGGTCTTTCACATCCTTGGTTAAGTTATTCCTAGGGATTTTATTCTTTTTGGTGTAATTGTAAGTGGGATTATTTTCTTAATTTCTTTTTCTGCTACTTCATTATTAGTATATGGAAATTCAACAAGTGTCTGTATATTAATTTTGCATCCAACACTCAGCTAATAAGCCAGCTTACCACAATGGCCTGAGAGAACCCTGGAGAGAACAGATGAGCAGTCCAGTCTGAAAGAGCCATCTGTCAAGCCAAAGGTCTATGAGCTAAATAAAATTATTATTGTTTTGAGCCCATAAATTTTAAGGTGGTTAGCAATATTTATTGATATATTTTCTTGAATCAAATCTACATTTGTCTTCACATTTTACAATTTTCCTTTGGTTCCTATCATTTATTTATTTCACATTCCTAAAGGGGTCTCTACTGAAGTGTATATGTCCCTAATTACCATCCAAATATTTAAGAATTAAACCCTACCCTTGGTATTTGATGTATATATCCTATGATTTGAACTTCTTATTTAAAAATTTGCAGACAGTGATATATCATCATTAAATAAAGAAGATTACCTTAATATGTTCCAAGTATGTAACCTAGAAAATAGCCTACTTATTTAGGCTGCTTCCTATAATAGGTGTGCTTTGTACCATGTTGTGAATGACCTACATCAATTCAGCTGGTCACAATTTTCAAGTTTTTCTAAGTATTGATAGTCTCCAATAACTAGGAGTGGCTGGGAGTTACAGGGCTCCTTCTCCAGAAACTTGCTACCATTGTATTATATTATAGTGAAAACAATCTCAGATTGAATTCTGCAACATATTTAAGCATGGATTAGCAAACAGACAAAAACAACTAAGGCATAAGAAGACCTCACTGTCTGTTCTTTTAGGCTTTCCAGAAAGTACCTTGCATGAAAGATTCACTCTTAGGCAAATGCAATGACATTCTGATGACAGGTTCAGCCTACCTTCTATTTGAGTTAGGAAATAGAATCCTCCATTAATTGGAAGGCTTATTCTAGACCTTAGTTTAGATGAACTAAGACACTGGGTACATCAGACACTTTCACTCTGTTCATTTAGAGAAGAGATACTTGTTTGATCTTTCTAGCTTGCTATATGTTTTTGTGGATTTATTTTTTGGGGAGTTCACTCAACTTTTTGAATCTGTAAGTTTTGTCTTTTGCTAAATTTGAAAAGTTTTCTGCTATTATTTTTTTCAAGTACTTTTCCAGCTTTGGCTTCTTTTTCCTCTCCTCTTCAACTTCTATGACACAAATGTTAAATCTTTTATTATAGTCCCACTGGTGTCTGAGGCTTTTTTTTTTTAAGTCTTTTTTCTCTTTGCATTGAGATTGGGTAATTACTATAGTCCTATCTTCCAGTTCATGGATTCTTTTGTTTGCCTCTTCCATTCTATTGATCTCATCCACTGAGTTTTTTATTTCAGCTACTATATTTTTCAGTTCTAAAATTTCCATTTGTTTCTTTATATTTTTGTTTTCTGAGACTTTCTTTCATTTGTTTGGAATATGTTTATAGACTGCTCACTGAAGCATTTTATGATGGCTACTGTAAGGTTATTTGTTAAATAATGCTAACATCTTTGTCATTTCAATGTTGGCATCTATTGATTATCTTTTTCATTCGATTCAAGATCTTCTTATTTCTTTGTATGATGAGTGATTTTCAGTTGAGTCCTGGATATTTTTTTTTAAGATTTTATTTATTTATTTAACACAGAGAAAGAGATCACAAGTAGGCAGAGAGGCAGGCAGGAAGAGAGGAGGAAACAGGCTCCCTGCTGAACAGTGAGCCTGACCCATGGCTCCATCCCATGACCCTGAGATCATGACCCGAGCCGAAGGCAAAGGCTTTAACCCACTGAGCCATGCAGGCACCCCTGAGTTCTGGATATTTTTATAATGAACTATGAAACTCCAAATCTCATTTAACTTCTGTTTTGGTTGACTTTCTCTGACTCAGCTCCAACAGAGGAGAGGTATGCCCTGCCTCATCAGGGTCAGGTGGAGGTAGAATCCCCAGTTTCCCACATGAGTTCTTTTTTTTTTTTTAAGATTTTTATTTATTTATTTGACAGAGAGATCACAAGTAGGCAGATAGGCAGGCAGAGAGAGAGGGGGAAGCAGGCCCTCCGCTGAGCGGAGAGCCCGATGCAGGGCTCAATCCCAGGACCCTGAGAACATGACCTGAGCCAAAGGCAGAGGCTTAACCCACTGAGCCACCCAGGTGACCCTCCCACATGAGTTCTGATAACATCTAGTGCTTATATGTCTGTGGCTCCACATTACTTCAGGCAATGAGATTTCTGGCTTCCCATGTGGTCTCCACTGGCACCATAGGTGGGTGGCATCATTAGCACTAGGTAGTGGTGAAAGTCCTAAGTCTCCACTAGATCTTCTCTGACATTACTCCAGCCGAAAGGTGCTGGATGGAAGTGGATCTATTCTCCCCTCGTGGTTCCCAGGGATACCACAAGGAAAGCTCCTCACCGGCTGGCTGAAATGAAAGTCTCAGTTTCCTTCTCAGTCTTCTCTGACATCACCCCAATTGTGTGGGTGAGGGCATGGGGCACCTTCTTATAGCCTTTCCGGTGTGGAAGTCTAGACTCCCCACTTAGCCTTGCTTGGCTTGCATCTGTGGGAATGGGGCCACAGATTTTTCTGTAGTGTTTGGCAGAAGTAGAGTAATTATTATCTAAAATGTTCAGTCTTTCTAGGTTGCCCCATTCCTGTTCCTTTGAGTAGAGAGTGCAGGCTTTTGTTGGGGCTTATTCTTAATTTTTTCATCTACTATGGTTGGCATTTCTGGGTTGCCAATATCTCCAGCTCCAAGTCTGGCATATATGAGGCAAAAATAAAACTGAAGGACCTTAAAACCTTATCATTCCTTGGATTTTATGGTCCCTGGACAGTCTGCTTAATTCTCTCTATTGTTCAGAGTTTTGTTTGGTTTGTTTTACATATATGTCCAGGGTTTCCAGTTGTAGTAAATGGGAGGACTAGGGGAAAATGCCTGTACTCCATCTTCTCAGAAGTGAAAGTCATCTATTATTATTTTTAAGAGAAGTTTTAAGCTCACAACACAGTTGAAAGGAAGGTACAGAGATTTCCACATACCCTTTCCCTCACACATGCATTGCCTCCCCCATTGTCAACATCATTCACCAAAATGTTACATTTGTTATCAAGGATGAATTTGCATTGACACATCATAATCACTCAAAGTCCATAGTTTACCTTTGGGTCTACTCTTGGTGTTATCCATTTCTATGGGTTTGGACAAATGCACGATGACATATATCCATAATTAAAACATCATACAGAGTATTTTCACTGCTCTAAAAATCCTATTTGTTCTGCATATTTATCCCTCCTCCTCCACTGATCTTTTTATTGTTTCCATAGTTTCACCTTTTATAGAATGTCATACAATTGGGATCATATAGTTGGGTAGACTTTTCAGATTGGCTTCTTTCCTTACTTAGTAATATGAACTTAATTTGCCTCCATATCTTTTCATAGCTTGATTGCTCATTTCTTTTTAGTGATAAATAATATTTCACTGTCTGGATATAACACCATTTATTTATTCCTTCTCCTCCCAAAGGAATTTTGGTTGCTTCCGAGTTTTGGCAGTTATGAAGAAAGCTGCTGTAAACATCCCTGTGCTGGTTTTTGTGTGGACATATCTTCAACTACTTTGGGCAAACACCAAGGAGAGTGATTGCTGGCTGATATAATGAGTATATTTAGTTTTGTAAGATACTGCCATACTATCTTCCAAAGTGACTGTACCATTTTGCATTTCTATCAGCAATATATGAGAGGTCCTGTTGCTCCACATCCTGGCCAGCATTTGGTATTATTAGTGTTCCGAATTTTGGCCATTTTAGTAAGTGTGTAGTGGTATCTCATTGTTTTAATTTGCATTTCTTGATGCCATACAGTGTGGAACATCTTTCCATATGCTTTTTTGTCACTTATATATCTTCCTTGGTAAAGTGTCTGTTAAGCTCTTTGACCCACTTTTTAATTATGTCATTTGTTTTGTTCTGTTGAATTTTAAGAGTTCTCTACTTATTTTGGTTAACAGTCCTTTATTAGATGTGTCTTTTTGTAAATAATTTTTCCCAGTCTGTGTCTTGTCTTTTAACTCTCTTGACAGCTTTTTTTAGAACAGAAATCTTTAATTTTAATGAAGTCCAGGTTATCAAGTATTTCTTTTATGTATCATGCCTTGCTGTTGTATCTAAAAAGTAATCGCCCTACCCAAGGTCGTCAGGATTTTCTCTTGTATTGTCTTATAGGGGTTTTATTGTTTTGCATTTTACATGTAAGTCTCTGAAATATTTTAAGTTAATTTTTGTTGAAGGGTAGGAACTCTGTGTCTAGATTCAATTTTTTATATATGGGTGTCCAGGTTTTTCCAGCATCATTTGTTGAAGAGACTATCTTTGCTCCATTGTATTGTCTTTATTCATTTTTAAAGCTCACTTGACTATGTTTATGTGGGTCTATTTCTGGGCTCTCTATTCTCTTCCACTGACCTGTTTATTTTTTAATTTTTATTTTATTTTTTTTTGCCATACCACATTCTCTTGACTACTGTAGTTTTACAGTAAATTTTGAAGTCAGGTGGTGTCAGTCCTCCACTTTGTTCTTCTCCTTCAATATTGTGTTTGCTTTTCTGGGTCTTTTGCCCCCCCATATAAATTTTAGTATTGGTTTGTTTATACCCATTAAGTGACTGGTATTTTGATTGACATTGCATTGACTCTATACATCAAATTGGGAAGAATTGACATCTTGACAAGATAAAGTCTTCCTATTTATCAACATGGAATATTTTTCCATTTATTTAGTTAGTCTTTGATTCTGTTCATCGGAGTGTTGTAGTTTCCCTCATATAGATCTGTACATATTTTGTTAGGTTTATGCCCAAATATTTAATTGGGGGGGTACTAGTGTAAATTGTATTAGCATTTTTAATTTCAAATTCCATTTGTTCATTGTAACTATATAGGAAAACATGTTCCTGTATATTAACTTGTATCCTGCAACCTTGCTAATCATTGCTTATCAATTTCAGCTGTTTGTTTTTGTTTTGAGTTTTGGTTGATTCTTTCAGGTTTCTATATAGATGATCAAGGAATCTGTGAACAAAAAAAGTTTTATTTCTTTCTTCCCAGTATGTATATCTATCTTTTCCTCCTTTTTGCTTTATTGCATTAGTAAGGATTTCCCATATGATGTTGAAAAAAGTGGTGAAAGAGGATATTCGTATTTTTTAATCTACATTATCACAATTTTTTGCATAGTGTTGTCACTATTCCGATTTTGCCATTCTTTTTTTTTCTTTTATTTTTGCCATTCTAATTTTAATAGTATTACTGGTCGTATGGATTTTAAAAATGCTGAAGAACACAGGGGAGCCAACATTAGCAAGCAACAGGGCACTGCGCTAGCCTCCACCTTGTTCAAAATTCTTACAAATAACTGAGATGAATATTAAAAGACAATAATATATTTTTGTAGGGGCCAAGAGCAGGTGGCCCCAAGATGGGCCACTTTGGCATGAAGATTATTTTGCGTTAAATGTAATCAAGACCCATCAGATTCAGGAAAAGCTCTTTACTTCCTCTTCAACTGCCTAAAAAGAATTGGGATATATAGGACCTACTCTAGGAAGAGAGCTATCACAATAGATAACTACATTATGTTATGAACTAGTCATGGTAGACAGGGAGGAACCTAACTACACCTGTTTGATTAAAGTCCTCTATGTGCCATTGTTTCTCAGTGGCCCAGCAAACATTTGTCTACCAAACATTTACTCTTTTTCATCTTCCTGCAAATTGCATTCCTTCCCTTTGAAGTCCCAGATACCTACCCCTATATCTCATGTTACCTGACTATCTTTGGAATTTCCATGTCTGTTTGGATTCCCCATACATACTAAATTAAATTTGACTTTCTGCTGTCATTATGATTCTTAATCCAGCTAGAAGGACCTTTGAAGGGGACAGGAAATTCTTCTTCCTTGATATTTGCATCTCAAAAAACTGGCAGCAATAGTTAATACATAGGATCATAAAATCAAAACTCAAAAAATTTTGATAAAATAATATCATAAATATTACACTATGAATTTTGATTCAGAAAATAAATTATGCAATATAGTATAAAGAGCAGTGCTGGTCTGGTATTGGTTCTTATGGAGCAAACAACAAGCAAACAACAAATGGAAGGAGGGTAGTGCTTATGTGATTAGAAATTCAGAAAACAAAGGAAACCAGTATTAATTCAGCTTGCATTTTGGGCCAAACACTGGTGTAGCATCTTGTAGATGCTACAGAATCTATATTAACAGGAGGGAGTGGCCAGAATAAGGGAGGTAATTGTCACATTGTATGCTAAGATGTGTGGATGATATGTGGGCATTGTGCCCAACTAATTGGAGGTGACAAGCATGGGTGACCGGTGACATGAAAGGCCATTGAAAAGTGTTTAATTTGATGAGGAAAAGGGTAGAGAACATGAAAGATGCCATGTGGAAAAAGAATAAATCATTCTACCTAGAACCAGAAGTGCATAGTAGTGAGTTCCCTATTACGGTGAGTATTTAAATAATGTCAAAAGGACTAGCTATCAGAGATAAAAGAAAGTGATCCTGCTTTAGGTGAGCACTGGACTAGATGACCTCTGAGGTCATCCTTCTCAAGAATCTATGCACCTTTAAAGGCTGAGTTAAGAAGAGAATGGCAAAGTGTTAATCAGGGACTTTAACCTCACAAAACAGAGCACAACTGGTCTTTGTCTTTAATGAGATCCAGACATTAGTACAAAAGAAGAGATATTTTCCCTTAAGATAAACTCCAGCTATTATTTTCAGAAGCAGGAAATTCAGGGTTTTATAGGAGAGATGTGTGCAAATGAAAGCTGGATTAAAATTTCCAGTGGGATTATTATTCAAACAAAAGAGGCCTTGTGTTTTGATTATAGAATTCAAAAGTAATGGGATATGAGCATTATAAAAGAGAGGCACCTGCTTGTATATTTTTAAAAATAACTTCCTATAGGGAGATGTCTGCAAATTTAAACATGAGTAAGAAGAAAAATACTCTCTGTCTCAAGTGCTCTGCTTGATTTTGCATCAGTGTTAAAAAAAAAAAAGTGAGTGAGGTTGCCATCTAGTGACTGTTTTCTGGTTTTCAATTTAGGAAGCTCTTGGTTCTCAAAACTTGGCTGTATGTTAGTATCGCCTGCAGGTTTCCTCAACTATGGATTCCTGACATCCACCTGAAACTGGAATCATAATCTTTGGAGATGGGGCTCCAGAGGTTCTGCTTCATTTTAAATATCTTCAGATGATTACTCTGGGCCTAGTTTACCGTCAGTGTTTGGAATTAATTGCCTTGAGAACATACCGTGTGTGGGATGAAGTGCTGCAGAAGCAAATTTATGTAAAGTGTAGTATTTACCTACTTGCTCTAAAACCTGGGTTTTAGGCATATGCAACTTGGTGTTTCATCTTTGTATCTCTGATACTAAAATAGGCTTGGCACAGCTAGAATTTACCCTCCTGCTATACCCGAAGATACGCAATCAAAGATGTTTACTGTAACACTAGTTTTAATAATGATTGACTAAAAACTATGCACACACTCACCGGTAGAGTTTGGCTAAAAAAAATGACAGTAAATACAAGCATTGAAATGACCATTTAAAAAGAATGAGTTCTATATATGCTGATACCCTAGATGTATTATGTGAGAAAAGCAGCTGTATTTTTAGCAGAGGTGATTCTGAGTTAATGGTCTGGAGTCAATCTTAGAAACACTGCATTAGTGAATAGAGAGAGTCGTATTTGTGACATAAGGCCATGGATTGAACTTAAGGATTTTCATTTTTAACATATTCCGTAAATGATTCTAATACAACCAACGTTTGAAATCAGCTTCAAATCAGCTTCCTCCAAGTTTCCTCTGTGTCTGTGGCCAGTCCAGCTCTTCCTCTGTAATAATCTGGCATTGTGGGAATGCTTTCAGTCTGAACTGAAGAGATAGCATGCCCATGAAAATATGATTTAAAGTCAATTTACAAGACACTCTTCAAACATGGAACTTGAGACAAGCTCTTGTGAAACTCAGCTTGTTCCCAGTGTGTAGACATGGCTTCCCTTGTTCACCACCATGTGGAAAGTAATCTGGTGGCTTTAGAGCTATGACAAGCAATCAGGTCATGTACTAATCAGTCATTCTAACAGGATATGACTACACCCTATGTCTCTGTAAAAGAGAACAGAAAGTGCAATAAGGAACAAAGAAGGAACCAAAGATGCAAAAGTTGAAAGTGCAAAAGGAGCAAAAGGTCACAATGGGTTGATCTGAGATGTGTTTGCTACTTTACGTTTCCCAAATGTTTGGGTTCTAGGAGACTATCTCCTGTTCACAGAATCTTCAGTTAGCAGAATTTGTAAGCAATAATCCATGGGTCTATAGTGTTCTTCTACAGGGTTGGCTTTCATGACCTGTTGAGTGCTGGAGTTGTCTCTTCACAGAGACACAGACTGTTGAAAGGAATGAGCCTCTTCTAGGGAAGGCCCCTCAAGTGGACAAACATTTTTAGGTGGAAGATTGAGGAATCATTGAAGATAGAGAAAGCTGGGTGTAAAAGCCCCCCTCAGGCCTCCCCTAGCCTCCCTATTGCCAATGGAAATGAGTCTGCACTCTGACTCTCCACCTTATGGTCTTACAGGGATGATGTAGTTTTGAGTAGACAAGATTTTATTATTTTAGCTTACTCTTGATTGTTCAACTATTATTTACTAAAAGCATCTGAGAGTAAGTCTTAAATCAGTTTGCATGTGTTTCTATGTCAAAATAATGTTTATAGTTTTTCTAATCATAAAAGAAAAGAAAAATTCAGGATGCCTGGGAGGCTCATATGGTTAAGCATCTGACTCTTGATTTCAGCTCAGGTCATGCTCTCAGGGTCATGGGATCGAGCCCTGTATCAGGCTATGTGCTCAGCATAAAGTCTGCTTGAGATTCTCTCCCTCTCCCACGGCCCCTCTCCCTACTTGCACGTGAGCATGCACACACACACTCTCTCCCTCTCTCTCTTAAATAAATAAATAAATAAAATCTTAAAGAAAAGAAAGATTCAGTGCATAAGTTTACAGAGAATATAGGTAAATATAAAGGAAAAATCACAAATACATCAACACATTTTCCTTCCAGTCCTTTCTGCAGGTAAACATTTATATACATTTTAAGAAAACTGGTATTAACTCATGTCTTTTTATCATTAAATATAATATTTGACTGTATGGATGTGCCTTAGTTTCTGTATTCATTCCCCTATTGAGGGACATTTTGGTTGCTTCCAGGCTTTGGCAATTGTAAATAAAGCTATTACAAGCATTAAAAAAAAAAAAAGAAAGAAAGAAAAGAAAAGAAAAGAAAACCAGTATCAGACTTTATATTCTGTTTAGTATCCTGTTCTGTTAACTTAAGGTATGCTTTTACCACAGTATTAAATATTTTAAGCCATTAAAGAATTTCATTATATAACTCTACCACAATTTGTTCAATTTACTTGTGAAGGATTTTTCTCCATGATACATTCTTTTTTTGGTTTTTAAAATTAAATCTGAATGCCGCTGCTATTTTACTGTTGTTCATAAAATTATTCATTTCTAAAATACACATTCTTTATCATATTTAGGAGTATACTGCTTCCTGGTATTCCTTGTTTACTAATAATCTGAAAATCAGAAATTGTTGTTAAGTATTTGAGAACATCATTTTGCAATTTTCCAGTTTCTCAGTCCAAAAATTTTAAGTTACTTGTGCCCTTTTTCTTTCTTTTAAAACCTCCTATCTAGTCATCAGTGAATTGCGTCTACTTCATTACACACACACACAGAATCTGACTACTTCTCACCACCTCCCTCATACCTACTTCTATCTTTACCAGACTACATTCTGTTCTCCACCACAGTAGCCAGAGTTATCCTTTAAAGATAAGTCTGGCCAACCACTTTCTGTCCACAATCTCTAACTAGATTTCTATCTCATTCCTTAGTCTACAAGGTTCTGTCTTTTATGCTCCCATTGCTATGACTTGCTCTCCTACCACTGCCCATTTGTACATCCACTCAAACCATGTTTGCTTTCCTCACTACACCAGGCAAGATACTGCCCTAGGGCCTTTATGAGCTCCCTCTTCTTCCTCGATTCTGTTTGAATGTCACCTCAGTGCAGCTTTCTCAGATCATTCAATTTAAAATGGCAATTCCCATCACCCTTCCCTGCTCTATTTTTTCTACAACATTTATCACCATCTAACATACTTTTTCTTTTTTATCTGTATACTGCTTGTCTTTCTTTCATTGGAATGTAAGTTCTGTGAGGGCATCCTCAGCACTGATGACAGTGGCACATTGTAGATAGTCAACAGATCTGATCTGAACTCAAGCCTACTCAACTATTTGTTGAACGAATAACAATGCCATTGTTTTTTGATGGGAGTGGAGCTACTGATGTAATATATTATAGAATTAGATTGTATAATAGTAAACATTAGTATTTTAATATTATAGTATTAATATGTATACTATAATTTATGTTTAAAAGATTTTGTTTACTTTTATTTGAGAGAGAGAGCGAGAGAAAGAAAGCATGATCAGGGGGAGGGGCAGAGGAAGAGGGAGAAGTAGACTTTTCACTGAGCAGAGAGCTTGATGTGGGGCTCCATCCCTGGACCCTGGGATCATAAACTGAGGCAAAGGCAGAAGCTTAACTGACTGAACCACACAGGCGCCCTATATTATCTAAAGAAGTACTTTTGTCCATCCGGGATAAATTCTTTTTGGTCATACTGAATGACTCTTGAGCACCAGCTGTTATATATAACTGATGAATCACTAAATTCTACCTCTGAAACAAATTTAAAAAAAACGTACTTTGGGTACATCAAAATAAAAAGCTTTTGCATAATAAAGGAAACCATCAGCAAAACAAAAAGACAATGTAGTGAATGGGACAACAGATTAGCAAATGATAAATACAATAAGGTATATCCAATGATATGTCCAAAATACATAAAGAACTTATACAACTCAACCTGAAAAATAAACAATCCAAGTAAAAAATGGGTAGAGGACCTGAATAGACACTTTCCCAAAGAATACATAAGATGACAGACACATGAGGATATGCTAATCATTGGGGAAGTGCAAATCAAAACCACAAGATATCATCGTATACCAGTTAGAATGGCTACAATCAAAATGATTAGCAATAACAAGTGTTGGCGAAGATGTAGAGAAAAAGGACCCCTCACACACTGTTTTTAACAACATAAACTGGTTAAGGGGCGTCTGGGTGGTTCAATCAGTTAAGTGTCTACCTTCAGTTCAGGTTGTGATCCCAGGGTGCTGGGATCAAGTCCTGCATCAGTCTCTCTGCTCAGCGGGGAGCCTGCTTCTCCCTCTCCCTCCGCCTGCTGCTCTGCCTACTTGTGCTCTCTCTCTCTGTGTCAAATAAATAAGTAGAGTCTTAAATAAGTAAATAAATAAATAAATAATAGGTAAAGCCTCTGTGGAAAATAGTTTTGAGGTGCCTCAAAAAATGAAAAATAGGAATACTATATGATTCAATAATTCCGCCACTGGGCATTTACCCAAAGAAAATGAAAACACTAATTGGATACATGCACCCTGTGTTTATTGCAGCGCTATTATAAGAGCGAAGACATGGACGCAATCTAAATGTTCATCAATAGATAAACAGATAAGGAAAATGTGGTGTATCTATTATCTATATAGAGATACATACAGACACACAAACTTAGCCACAGAGTCGAATATTACACAGCCAAAAAGGATGAGATCATGCCATTTGAGATAGCTTGAATAGACCTAGAGGTATTATATTAGGTTAAATAAGTTAGACGGAAAAAGACAAATACTAAATGATTCTATTCATAAGTGGAATATAAAAAGAAAAAAACCAAATGAATAAACAAAAAGCAGAGTCAGACCTATAAATAAGAGAACACACTGATGGTTGCCGGAGAAAAAGCGGGTGGAGGGAGTGCAATTTAGGTGGAGGGGAGTAGGAGATACAGGCTTCCAGTTACAGAATGAATAAATCATGGGAATAAATGTACAGCATAAGGAATATAGTCAATGATATCGTAATAGCAATGTAACAGGACAGATGGTAGGCACGCTGGTGGTGAGCATAGAATACTACAAAACTTGTCAAATCACTAAGTCATACATCAGAAACTAGTGTAACGTGTGTCAATCATACTCAAATTTTAAAAAGTAAAACAAATTTTTAAGTACTTTTGCAATTAAATTTGCTTGGAATTCCCAATTTGTGCTCATAAGTGATATCTGTCTTATAGTTTTCTTATTTTGTTCATTTTTAAGGGGTTGATATCAAGATCATCTTAGCTTTACATAATGAAGTGGGCAGCTTTCCATCCTTTTCATTACTTCCAAAACAGTGCACAGTGCATGTATCATGACAACTATCTACTCATTGAAAGTATGAGAGGATATATTAGCAAATCCATTTGGCAATCGGGATATTTTGAGAAATAGTTCTTTGATAACATTTTCCAGTTTCTTTCCTGGTTAATAATATATTCAGGTTTTAAGATTTTTAGGATTTGTATGTTCCCAGAAAGGACTACTTCATAGAAATGTTCTAATTTATATTCATAAAATTGTTTTCATTTTTATCTTATATTTTACTGTGTTATATTCTTATTTTCATTAGTTTTCTTTATGTTTTTAATCTTTTCTTTGTCTCTCAGATCTTTCAGAGGCTTCTCTATCTTACTGTTTTAAATAAAAATTGTAAAATTATAATTGTTTAAATTCTATTGCTAAACTATTAACCTAACAATAGTAAAAATCTACTTAATATTAAGTATAGAAATAACCATATTTCCAAGTAGGGAGCACATAGGCTATTCTACACTATCCTTCTGACTTTATGAAGTATTGTCCATTCAATAAAAGAATCCACTTGCAGCTCTTCCTGTCCTTCTTTTGTAAAGCTAAAACCACATATGTTCATGTAGCTTTTCTTGGAGATATTGGGTTAATCCACTCGTCATTTTTAGTTTTTTCTCATCGGGTTTTTGACCTTGAGATTATATTGGAGTTTTGTTTTCCTTCTTTTCCAGGTTTCTCCAGTAAGTTTTTTGTAAGCCTTTATACCCCACTTACCCTCTGTTCCCAATTCCCCTTCCCATGACTTTTATCCAGACTCATCTATTTCTTCTCCTTTTCCTTTGGGCTAACATTGTATGTTTTTAAAAAGATGTATTTATTTATTATGTGACAGAGAGGGAACAGGAGGAGGGGCTGAGGAAGAGGGAGAGACTCTCCAGCAGACTTCGTACTCAGTGTGAAACCTGACGCAGGGCTCGATCTCACAACCCTGAGATCATGACCTGAGCCAAAATCAAGAGATGGACACAACTGACAGAGCCACCCAGGTGCCCCTAATATTATATTTTAACACCTGTGATTCCAGATATCAATATCTTGACTAGCGGGATTTACCTTATTGGAAGTTGTTTTTTAAAATGTGGGCTTTTGTGAAAGCATCATAGTGTCTTTGCAACTGTTGCCATTTTGAGTACCTACTTAGTTTGAACCATGTCCTAATATACTGAGTGAAGAGACAATGTTATGTTTTTTCTAGACTATACTAATAGCCCATGGGTATTCTTACAGCAAGTCTTCCTTCTGCCTTCCAATTCCCACTACCCCTCTCACCCACCACCACTTCCCCATCCTATGGTTGGAGTGATCTTTCTTAAGCCCTAAAATACATATAGTATCATTTAAGGTCGTTAACTATCAGGCCGTCATTTGCCTGTTGGAACTGACTGTCTGCAGCACCTCTGAATGTATAATATCTTAAAGAAAATGGATTTTACTATGTTTCAGCTAGAGTTCATCTCTTTCCTCAGAACTCCTATAATCTCTTTATTTATGTTTCTGTTATTGAATTTACCACAGTTGCCTTGTATCTTTTGTATGCCTTTCTCCTTGACTAAATAATAGTCTCGATAAGGGCCAGGAATATCTCTTCTCTCATTTTGATCCCCTTGGAATTTTGTAAAATGTAGTCATTCGGTAAACGTTTTACAAAAGAGCTGAATGTTATGTCAAACAGAATCAGATATATCGTCCCGACTAGCTAGATTGCTAAAAATAGAGGAACTCTAGCTGCAAAATCAAGGTAGATATTTATAAGCAGAGAAATCTAGGAGGGTGAGCTTGGAGTGAGTAGCCAGTGTTGGAATAAATGCCAGAACCTGGAGCAATTTTTTCTTTTTGGGCACAAGGTGGCAGAATATGCCCACTTCAATTATTGCATAAAAGGCAGCTTTGTGAAGCTGAAATTTTCTGCCCTATTTTGGAAATCTATGTTTGTTTAAAAAAAAAAAGTGAAGCAGTACAGCTTGATGGCTGAAATCTGTATTTGGACACAGCACAGACCCACGGCCTTACTGCAGGTTGTGCTTCCGGATCTCTGGTGTTTCAGTTTTGGACTCAGCCCTCATGTCTGGATCCCTTGGCAAGGCATCAAAGATTTGTTGAAACATTTCCAGTTTCCCTTAAATGGATGAAAATCTGAACATCGTCAGTGTTTTAAGTGAATGTGCATTAATACTCAAGCTTGGTGAGAGAAGAGAAAATCTGGCCAGAGAATTGAAATGTACAATTTCTCCACTAGATAGCAGACTAAGACTGATGGCCTTTGGAAGCTCCTGCCTCCAATTACCCAAAGAAAACATTCTTTTTCTCTACCAGTTCTTTTTTTTTTTCTTTACAACCCCAAGTGTTTTTCATGTGAACAGACCATTTACTTGTAAACATCTGATATAATCTGGGATATAAATAGCAGGTTGATTTCAATTCATTTTTCTGCAATTTAAATTCTTTTTTAAATTAAAAAAATTTTTTTTATTATTTGCCCCAGGGGTACAGGTCTGTGAATCATCAGGCTTACACCTTTCACAGCACTCACCATAGCACAAACCCTCCCCAATGTCCATAACCCATCCACCCCATCCCTGCCCTCCCACCCCCCAGTAACCCTCAGTTTGTTTGGTGAGATTAAGAGTCTCTTATGGTTTGTCTCCTTCCCAATCCCATCTTGTTTCATTATTTTTCCCTCCCTACACCCCAGGACCCCCCGCCCTGCCCCTCAAATTCCTCATATCAGAGAGATCATATGATAATCGTCTTTCTCTGATTGACTTATTTAGCTCAGCATAATATCCTCTAGTTCCATACATATCGTTGCAAATGGTAAGATTTCGTTTCTTTTGATGNTTGCGAATGGCAAGATTTCGTTTCTTTTGATAGCTGCATAATATTCCATTGTATATATATACCACATCTTCTTTATCCATTCATCTGTTGATGGACATCTAGGTTCTTTCCATAGTTTGGCTATTGTGGACATTGCTGCTATAAACATTCGGGTGCATGTGCCCCTAAGGATCACTACCTTTTTATCTTTGGGGTAAATACCCAGTAGTCCGATTGCTGGGTCATAGGGTAGCTCTATTTTCAACTTTTTGCAGAACCTCCATACTGTTTTCCAGAATAGCTGCACCAGCTTGCATTCCCACCAACAGTATAGGAGGGTTCCCCTTTCTCCACATCCTCGCCAACATCTGTCGTTTCCTGACTTGTTCATTTTAGCCATTCTGACTGGTGTGAGGTGGTATCTCACTGTGGTTTTGATTTGTATTTCTCTGATGCCGAGTGATGTTGAGCACTTTCTCATGTGTCTGTTGGCCATTTGGATGTCTTCTTTGGAGAAATGTCTGTTCATGTCTTCTGCCCATTTCTTGACTGTGTTATTTGTTTTAAGGGTGTTGAGTTTGAGAAGCTCTTTATAGATTTTGGATACTAGCCCTTTATCTGATATGTCATTTGCAAATATCTTCTCCCATTCTGTCAGTTGTCTTTTGGTTTTGTTGACTGTTTCCTTTGCTGTGCAAAAGCTTTTAATCTTGATGAAGTCCCAATAGTTCATCTTTGCCCTTGCTTCCCTTGCCTTTGGTAATGTTCCTAGGAAGAAGCTGCTGTGGTTGAGGTCGAAGAGGTTGCTGCCTGTGTTCTCCTCGAGGATTTTGATGGATTCCTTTCTCACATTGAGGTCTTTTATCCATTTTGAGTCTATTTTTGTGTGTGGTGTCAGGAAATGATCCAGTTTCATTTTTCTGCATGTGGCTGACCAGTTTTCCCAACACCATTTGTTGAAGAGACTGTCTTTTTCCCACTGGACATTCTTTCCTGCTTTGTCGAAGATTAGTTGACCATAGAGTTGAGGGTCCATTTTTGGGTTCTCTATTCTGTTCCACTGATCTATGTGTCTGTTTTTGTGCCAGTACCATACTGTCTTGATGATGACAGCTTTGTAATAGAGCTTGAAGTCTGGAATTGTGATGCCACCACCTTTGGTTTTCTTTTTTCAACATTCCTTCAGCTATTCGGGGTCTTTTCTGGTTCCAANTTCTGGTTCCATATAAATTTTAGGATTATTTGTTCCATTTCTTTGAAATAAATTGCTGGTATTTTGATGGGGATTGCATTAAATGTGTAGATTGCTCTAGGTAGCATAGACATTTTCACAATATTTATTCTACCCATCCATGAGCATGGAATGTTTTTCCACTTCTTTGTGTCTTCCTCAATTTCTTTCATGAGTACTTTATAGTTTTCTGAGTACAGATTCTCTGCCTCTTTGGTTAGGTTTATTCCTAGGTATCTTATAGTTTTTGGTGCAACTGTAAATGGAACTGACTCCTTAATTTCTCTTTCTACTGTTTTGTTGTTAGTATATATAAATGCAACTGATTTCTGTGCATGGATTTTATATCCTGACACTTTACTGAATTCCTGTATGAGTTCCAGCAGTTTTGGAATGGAGTCCTTTGGGTTTTCCACATAAAGTATCATATCATCTGCAAAGAGTGAGAGTTTGACCTCTTCCTTGCCGATTTGGATGCCTTTTATTTCTTTTTGTTGTCCGATTGCTGAGGCTAGGACTTCTAGTACTACTATGTTGAATAGCAGTGGTGATAGTGGACGGCCCTGCCATGTTCCTGACTTTAGGGGGAAAGGTCTCCATTTTTCTCCATTGAGAATGATATTTGCTGTGGGTTTTTCGTAGATGGCTCTGATGATATTGAGGTATGTANTTTCGTAGATGGCTTTGATGATGTTGAGGTATGTACCATCTATGCGTACACTGTGAAGAGTTTTGATCAAGAAAGGATGCTGTACTTTGTGAAATGTTTTTTCAGCATCTATTGAGAGGATCATATGGTTCTTGTTCTTTCTTTTATTAATGTCTTGTATCACATTGATTGATTTGCGAATGTTAAACCAACCTTGCATCCCAGGAATAAATCCCACTTGGTCGTGGTGAATAATCCTTTTTATGTGCTGCTGGATCCTATTGGCTAGTATTTTGTTAGGCAGCGGCTTTAACCCACTGAGCCACCCAGGCGCCCTGTAATTCTCCTTTTTGATGGGGTCTTTGCCTGGTTTGGGGATCAAGGTAACACTGGTCTCAGAAAAGGAGTTTGGAAGTTTTCCTTCCAATTCTATTTTTTGGAACAGTTTCAGGAGAATAGGTATTAATTCTTCTTTAAATGTTTGGTAGAATTCCCCTGGGAAGCCGTCTGGCCCTGGGCTCTTGTTCGTTGGGAGATTTTTGATGACTGCTTCAATCTCCTTACTGGTGATGGGTCTATTCAGGTCTTCAGTTTCTTCCTGGTTCAGTTTTGGTAGTTTATATTTCTCTAAGAATGCATCCATTTCTTCCAGATTGTCAAATTTGCTGGTGTAGAGTTGCTCATAATATGTTCTTAGAATTGTTTGTATTTCTTTGGTGTTGGTTGTGATCTCTCCTCTTTCATTCATGATTTTATTAATTTGAGTCCTTTCTCTTTTCTTTTGGATAAGTCTGGCCAGGGGCTTATCAATATTATTAATTCTTTCAAAGAGCCAGCTCCTAATTTCGTTGATTTGTTCTACTGTTCTTTTGGTTGCTATTTCATTGATTTCTGCTCTGATCTTTATTATTTATCTTATCCTG
>LNAC01000229.1:1656367-1705517 GCA_002007465.1 Ailurus styani | reverse complement strand
TCATTCTGAACTCTAGTTCTGTCATATTACTAATGTCCACATTGATTAGGTCCCTAGCCATCGTTACTGCCTCTTGTTCTTTTTTTGTGTGTTGATTTTTTCCGCCTTGTCATTTTATGCAGATAAGAATAGATGGATGAGAGAACAAAATATTAAAGGGTAGCAATGACCCCAGAAAAATATACACTAACCTAATCAGAAGAGACCTGAAACGGGCGGGGGAGAAGAAAGAGGGAAAAAACCAAAAAACAAAACACAACAAAAAAACAAACCAAAACCAAAAACAAACAAACAAAAACAAAAATAAAATAAAACAAAACCCTATATCTATATCTATACTATCTATTTCTGTTTCTATATCTATCTCTGTCTCTGAGTCTATCTCTATCTCTATCTCTATCTATTAGACTGGTGAATTGAACAGACCCTATATGTATACAAAAAATAAAGTTAAATACAATGAAGGGATAAAATATGACTATAACAATGAAAATTAAAAAAAGATTAAATAGTGTTGATAAGATATAATAGTTAAGAACATTAAAATAGGAAAGAGGGAAAAATTTAAAAGAGAAGAGTAAGAAAAAATAAAATTCAAAGAATTTAACTTTGAATGAGTAAAGGATCATGGGGAAAAAGCCATGAATTCTGTGCTGCTTTCCCCTAGCTCTGGAGTTCCACAATTCTCAGCGATCTGTGAACTTGGTCTTGGCTGGATGTTCTTGCTGATCTTCTGGGGGAGGGGCCTGTTGCTGTGATTCTCAAGTGTCTTTGCCTGAGGCAGAATTGCACCACCCTTGCCATGGGCCAAGCTAAGTAATCAGCTTGGGTTTGCTCTTGGGAGCTTTTGTCCCCTGAATGCTTTCCGTATAGCTTTGGAGGACGGGAATGAAAATGATGGCCTCTCAGTCTCCGACCCGAGGAGCTGAGAGCTCGGGGCCTCACTCCTCAGTGTGCCCTCAGAGAAAAGTAGTCAGTCTCTCCTGTCTCCCTGGTCGCCAGCTGCACTCCGAGCTCACCCGGCCTGTGACTGAGCATTTCTATCTCTGGCACGCAGCCCCATTTAGAATTTCCAAACACAGCAGGTTCCTGCAGCTGCTCCTGTGCCAGTCCTCCTGGAGGAGGAAGGACCCCGTGAAAAGTCCCTAGCTTACCCTCCTCCCTTTCTGTGCCACTCCTCCCAGAGGAGGAAGGAGGGGGTCTCTCTGGGTCTGCCACCCATGGGATCCCTGATCAAAGAGCAGTGGCCCAATTGTGCTTTGGATCATGGCCCAAGGTAACACCAAGCTGAGAGACACCTTCTCAGCTTGGCTATGTCTCTCCAGTCAGCTTCTCTCTGATACCTGGGAGCTCTGTCGTGCTCTGACACCCCTGGTCTTTTTGTGTTCCCATGGGTCCTGAGACCACACTGTCCCCGCAAGGGCTTCACCCCCCTGCTTAGCCTCTGGGGCGATGTCCTTCAGTGGAGCAGACTTCTAAAAGTTCCAATTTTGTGCTCTGCTGCTCTCACTTGCTGGGAGCCAGCCCCTCCCCCTGGGGTCTATCTTCCTGTTGCTTCAGATTCACTTCTCCACACGTTCTACCTTCCAGAAAGTGGTCGATTTTCTGTTCCTAGAATTGCTGCTCTTCTTCTCTTTGATTTCCTGTTGAATTTGTAGGTGTTCAGAATGGTTTCATAACTATCTGGGTGAATTTTTGGGACCTGATGATAATCGGTCTCCTACTCCTCCGCCATCTTGCTCCTCCCTTCCCTTGCAATTTAAATTCTGATATAGTTTTCTTCATTTCATTAATTGCCTCAGGTTTTGTGTGTGTGTGTGTATGTATGCATGTGTGTACGTGTGCACAAAAATTATCTTTTATCTTTAAAAAAGCAAAGTACTAGAAAGAGTTCATTCTGGAATTCTGATGGTGACTAATTTATTAGGTGATATATTAACTCTTTTCATTGACACTTATTACTGTTGTACCTGGAAGATGGAGACTAAATGAAGGAAGGAAGATACTCCTTGTTTTCAGATTCTACTTTCAGTTTCTCTCTTGCTCTGTGTGTGTGTGTGTGTGTGTGTGCATGCACGCACATGTTATATGGATATAGACGCACACTTTCCATGTATATGTGTCTATATACCCATCCATCCATATATTGAATGCATATTCTGTATTATGTCTATCTACGTGTTATGTGACAGTACGGTGAATGTTTAAAAGCAAAGAGCCTGGCTGCCTGGATCAAATTCTAGCTTACTAGTTGGGATACTTACTCACAGTTCTGTGGCCCAGTTTCCTCAGCTATAAATTGGGGGTGGTAATGGTACTCGTATTTTTGGATGGTGTGCAGATTAAAGGTTGTAACAGAACACAGCACATGTTAGCCATTATTATTTGGGTGTGTGTAGAAAATCCAATTTTTTCCATAGCTTATACTGCAACTTTTGTTTAGCAAAAAAAGTATCTTCTATCAACCTAACATACAGTTTAGATTTTTTGAAGGCAGCATGTTGTTGTATTAACATTGATATTTTTTATTTGTGCTATATAGATTATTCAACTCAATAATCTAGGTGCTGTCCAGAATGTACCAGTCATGATTTCTGCTGTTTGGAAACCCGTATCTTAGAGAGACAAGAGAAGTAATAGGCACTTTTCTCTGCCTTCTACCTTTCTTCTTCTCTTGGTCCTTCTCATTTAGAGGAATGTAAGAAACAGAGAGGTATATGAATTAGTAATTCAATTCAGGTATCAAAAAAAAAAAGCAGTTGCTTAGCACATAGAGCATTGTTTTATTCACTGAACAAGCATTCTGGGGGCAGGAGGCTGATGGATCTGGTTTAGTGGTATCTCTGTGATTATTTTGTCTTTTTGTGTTAGAAGACCTACATTTCTCCTGTGTGTCTCTCTTACTCTCACACTTCTACCACACTCACAATATCTCTGACAGAAGCTATGTCGGCTTCCCCTCACACTTGAGGCAGAAAAGTCCAAAATGGCCACCTCACTGAGATGGGGAACCCCCAGGGATGTCTTGGTGCATCCCCACCAGATTGCTTCTGCATAGCCTTAAGAACTTCTGCATGGCCCCAAGCCAATCAGCTGAAGGACCCTGCAAAATGTCCCTAGCTTACCTATAAATATCCGCCCCAATCATAGCCGGGTGCTCAGACTTTGGGAATGATCCTGCTGAGCCTGCCAGCGGCAATAAAGCTGTGTTCTCCCAACTCTCTGCATGCCACTTGAGTTTCCTGGTTGCCCAAAATTTCCACAACACACTAAGCACTTTTGTGACACCAGCTGTGTGTCCTACAACTTATCTCAATTTTGACACTATCTACCCCGAGATAGCCTCAGATCCCACAGGATAAGGCCTCAGTCCCCTAAAACTGCCCCCCTTCCCAGTTCAGATGCCAACTGTACCTCTAGGTTGTCACCTATGCCTCTGACCTATTGGCTATAAATCAGAGTTTCCCACAAACCCCTCCTTGGGTTTGGTTAATTTGCTAGAGCAGCTCACAACATTCAAGAAAACAGTTTACTTCCTGTTTGCCAGTTTATTGTAAAAGGATATGATAAAGGATACTGATGAACATCCAGATGGGGGAGAGGTGAAGGATAAGGTATGTGGGAAGAGGTGCAGAGCTTCCACGCCCTCTCCAGGTAGGTTATCTCCTGTCCCCTCCACGTGTTTGCCAACCTGAGAGCTCCCTGAACACCAGACTTTTGAGGTGTCTGTGGAGGCCTCATCACATACGCCTAACTAACTATTAACTCCATTTCCAGCCCCTCCCCCCTCTCTGAAGAATGGGCAGTTAGGACTGAAAATTTCAGGCTTTTAATCTGGCCTCTCTGGTGACAAGCCCCCATCTAGAAGCTCACCAAGAGTTACCTCATTAGAACAAAAGGCCCAGGGAATTCCAAGGGATTTAGGAGCTCTGTCAGAAACCAGGTCAAAGACCAAGTATTAGAACAAAAGATGTTACTAGTGCTGTTATCACTTAGGAAATTATAAGGGTTTTCAGAATTCTATGCCAGGAACCAGGAGCAGAGACCAGTATGTGTATTTTCTGTTATCTCACACCTTTACTTCATGGTTAGAAAATGTTGCTGCACCCCAAAGCATCATGTTAATGTCAAGCAAAGAAGACTAGGGTAAGAAAGGAGGAAGCATGGTACTAGCTGTAAAAGCTTTTCTTAACAGGAAGAGCAAAAGCCTTCCAGAACTTCACTCCCCTCCCTTACTAGGCAGCTTGGGTCTAATTTCCAGAACAGTGTCATAGGCCTTTTGTTGGAAAAGCACCTAAATGAAAGATTGGGGAAAAGAAATAAACTGGAAGTGATTTGGGATCAGTCGATGAATACTCTCCACCAAAGTAAGTTTTGGTCTTGTCTTTGCACTTGTGCTCCTCCTTCTCAAATTATCCCTGTACCTCCCATTTCCTTCACCCCTGTTTACCCTATTCCCTTCTTTGTCTGGAAAAGGGATAACGTGGAAATTTGTTTCAGGAAATAAACTTGCCTTATAAGAAGTTGTAAATGTGCAACACAGGAAGGGAGCGTAGAAAGATAAGAAGCAGGATATCTCCATTACAGCACAGGAAAGTCAGATGAAGAAGGAAATGCCGGCTTAAGCACAGTGGGATGAGGGAATGTGGTTAAGCTTTATTCAACAGATTAACTTCGTAACACTGCCTTTGCCAGAAGCAGAACTAATCTTTTTGCCTCTGAAATAAAGCACCACGGACAACAGGCTTTCTAACAGATTATTTAATTACAGATTATCATATAAGTGATATTATTGCTTTTCATATCTATAAAGCAAACAACAAACGGAGGCTTTTGTGACATTTACAAACTAGTTTTGAATGACATCTATTCAAATGTTGCCTGTTCCACATATCCTTAATTAATTTTTCTTCTTGAAAAAGAGCATCATAACTTCAAATAGAATCTCATACTGTGACCTTTACAATAGCAACAAATCTCCCCAGGAGGCCAGGTCTCTTGGCTTACTCAATTCTCTTCTCTGCTCTTTCCCACCTGGTCTGCTCTCAGGTGGCTCTCCTTTTCTGTCAGGTTACAGATGACGGCATATTTGAACCTTTATCCTGCTGGGAATTTCTAGTGAGCTAATCACCATCACTCTCACTGGAACTGCCGCTGTCAGATGATTCACTACTGTCATGCTTTCTAGGGGGGCTAAACCTTCTCCTGGAATGGGGTTTTCTGTAACCCCAGTAGCCTTTCCTTTGTGGCACACTCTTATTCCGTGTAGAATTTTGTCTGTGGGGTACATAATGATTTTTTCTGCTCTGTGTTATTATAGTCTCCTCGTTATCAAGGCCATTATGGGAACCTATTTCATTTTTAATTTCATTATCAAGATCATGAGAAGGAGAAAGCTGGCCCCTACTTTTGCCCTTACTGGGAAATCTTTGTTTTTCACTTGAGATTACTTGATTCCTATAAGAATGCCCCGTATCTTTTCTGCTACCACCTTTGCCATTTTTGGGAATTTCATTATAATTAGTACTTTCAGCGACATCACTACTGCCTTCTTTCTTTTTCTCTTTTGAGGGTGGATGAGGATGAGGGTAATGAAACTCTACTTTCCCTTGTTGAGCATTTTGGCTGTTGGCATCTACTCTGTTTCCTTCTTTTCCAGGGAGTTCCTTAAAGTTGGTGCTACCTATGTTATCATTGCTGCCTTCCACTAGACTTACATCAGCAGCGCTTGTCTCTTTTCTCATTTCATCCCTGGTTCCAATGGTACTTCTGCCACTTTCTTCTTTTTCTGGGATTTCATTATAACCTGGTCCTCTTGCTTCGGGACTGATGGTATCAGCTTCACTTGGGCCGGAAAACTCTGTTTGAATATCTGCACCTTTTAGGTCAGTACCAATAGGTTCTCCTTTACTAGAAATGTCCTTAAAAGGTTGACCATCTCCACTGAAAGGAGAGATATCATTGTCGCCCCTTTCTTGAAGATCTGGGTAACCACTGCCTTCAAAATCACTGGGGATTTTTTTGCCCTTTGGGAGCTGTTTTGGATAGCCAATGTTGTGTTGGGTATAGTAGGTGCTTTTGCTTTTAACTGGATTATTCTGGGCTTGGGGATCTCTTTGATAATTCTTCCTATTTTTTGAGAGGACTTTAACATAGTTCACACTTGCTGGGATTTTGCTTAGAACATTCTTGGGTTTTTTCTCTTTGTTTTCTTCGGCCAAGAGTTCAGTCACAGTCCTTGGCTCCATCATATGTTGTACATTATTTCTGATGAGAGTTGTACCATATTCTTCTTGGTCACGTAGTTTGTCGATAGCATCCTCTTCATCCTCAGCCCCATTATTCCCAGTGGATTCAGGATAAATGGACATCTTTAGGTCACTGTGGGCATTTCCTTGGTTACTAATACTATCATCTTCAGTTGTTTTCTGTCTGTTCTCAAAAAGAGTTTGGTTTTTGTTACTTTGGTTATTTTCATTGTCTCCAAGAATGGAATATTTTTTCTCTCTTTCCTGGGCAATGTTTTCTTTAGGTGCTGGCTCTTGATTTCTTCTCTTACCAGAATTTTGAAGAACAGTGTTGTCTTTGTTTTTTTCTTCCTGCTAAAGTGTAATTTTCAACATAAAGTATTATTTAATGTTAAATTTTTAAAAATTAATTATTCCTAAGCAATTTAAAAAGAATTAAGCACCAGATACTTAAGAGAAAGACTATTAACTCAATAGAGGTTTGTTGGTAGAGATAATTTAGGAATGATCAAAGCAAGTTTCATGGATAAATAATGAGCAAGGTTTGAAGGATGAGAAGGATCCAGATATATGATAGGATAGTAGTGAGAATATTTTAAGAATAAGTGCCATATTCAAATGTCTGGAAACAGGAAGCATTTGAAAGATAATATGAATAAAACTCTGTGGTTTGAATAGAGAAATCCTAAAGAAGTGAAAAAGAAATAAGTTTGGAAATGTAGATTCGGGTCTGATCTTGAAGGAGGACCTGAATTTAAGGAGCAGATGATTCAAGAGTGGTCCTCTCTAAACATGGAGACATATTTGCTAAAATAAAAGAAATTGAAATCATAGTTAAAGTCTCAATGACAACATTATTTGTTGTTGAGACAAAGACAAATATTTGGACTAAAAGTGGAAAGTTCACTATTTAAATTTTTGTGATTACTTCACCAAACAATAAAATGTTTACATGTAAATTGATAATAGTAATATTTTAAGCAAAAAAATGCTGTCCTCATCTTGTGTAAGTCATTGCAAGTTAAATGGAGTTCATATTTTAAAAAATAATTATCCTCTCTCTCTGTATTCCTCTGTGTGTGTGTGTGTGTGTGTGTGTGTGTGTGTGTGTGTGTGTGTGTTCTTGTCCTGGTCTTCAGAGGTATTCATCTGCCTAGAGGAAAATTTTCTTTGTCTTTTCATTTCTTCTTTCATCCCCCTATTTTCAGAAAATGGACAAATAGATGAATCTAGATAGTACTCAGCTTCTGATATTCAAACAAAGGATTTGCAGCAAGTGTTGCAAACCCAGAAATTGTCAGAAAAAGGATTCACTAATTTTCTTTTCTTTCCTGTTTGTCATGTAATAAACTAAATTTGAGAGTTTATATAAATAGTTCTCAAATTTAGCATTTATCAGAACAATTTGGAAGACTTGATAAAACAAAAATTGTTGGAACCGATAGTCAGAGTTTCTGATCCAGTAGATCGGGGCAGGGCTCTGGCACCTGCACTTAATAAGATTTCCCAGCTGATGTTGATAGATGCTGATCTGTAGACTATGTCCAAGGACTACAGTTCTAGATCATAAAGTTGAGGTAATGGAGATCTAGACAAGGCAAGTCCCTGAGTGACGATGGGGTAAAAAAGAGAAAGTGAAGAAGGAAAGTTAAGTGTTTATATATGTATCTCAATTTGTCCTTTTTGGGGGAAGTCTGTAAAGAGGTTGCTTTATAGGCTGTACTTTACCAACTTGAGGTGCAGCCAAGTTGCAATAAGCTTGGCAGAACAATGTGGTCAAAAAGAAAAAGGGACTGACAGCAACTTTGCCCATGACACTCACAGTATTTCTGTGGCATAGGCTAAATATGAAAGTGTCTGAGAGTCTGGCCAGGAACTTTCCAGAGGGTATCACTGTGGAGGATGTGAGGTGGCTCTAAAAGGAGCCACATGGAAGGAGCATGTACACTATGGACAAATGTGAGTCATAATCGAACACAGAGGGGTCTAAATTGTCTATGAGAGCCAAGGGAGACTGAAGCACCACTGGGCCCCAACCAAGACTGTATAGTGCTGATCCTAAGCTATGGTAGCCAGAGACTTCATCTTAGAGTACAGGCAGGGTGGATAGCACACAAGTGGTCAAGCAACATTGCCCCATGCATGTCTGAGGATTCCACATCTTCCCTTCCACTGTGGTAGAAGCTATGTTTGTACATATGGTATATTGTATGTAGTGGATGGTATAAGACATACCCTATTGCCTCATATATCAGTATGCCATCTTAGAGAGAGAAGAGAGAGAGGATCTAAGTGTTTTTACCCAAAAGAGACTAAAGGACTTACTTAAAGAACTATTATAATGATTTGATAAGCTTAAGTTTAAACAGGCTGAATTTAAATTAATTTCTGCACCCTCCCTCCTCCCTCTCATTGCCCCTTGGGTAGGAGCTCTTGAGAAACAGAAAAATTATAAACAGAGTAAATAACATACTTTCTCTCCACCTCCAAATTGTAGCATGAGATAAAATTGACAACACCATGACATAGACCTTTGCACTGGTGAGTAATATGAAACGAAAATAAGAGGTATTCATTGAGGGACAGGGACAAGTGGGAAATTTGGCTGGGTCCCTCCTGTACTAAGCAATACCTGATAACTCACAGAATGGCAGAGGTAGCAGCCCTGCAGGGGCAAAGAAGGGGGTATGGAGCGGTGGGACAGGGACCTCATATCCAGTTGGGGTTCTCACAGGTATACAGAGTTCTGGGAGGCTCTAGAACCTGAAACTTGAGGGTAAAGGATTTGGTTTTATTTTGCAAAAGATGAAGACCTAGTAAAGGTTTATGAGCAAGGGATTAACAAAATAAAAATCAACAGTTTAGGAGGAATAGTGGTAAGAAAGAGCAGTTAGGAGGATGTTGCAGTGTTCCAGACTGAGATATAATCACTTGGATTTGGACTATGCCAGAGAAAAAAACTACAAAGGAAAAAAAACCTTCTACTGGTGTTCAACTAGAAGATGAGTTAATAACTGAAATGGACTGGAATATCGATCTGCAAAAACGAAGACCAGAGAAAAAGAGAATGACTTTTTAGACAGATTGAGGATGTAGCACCTGAGCTCAAAAAGCAATGCCTAGTTAGAGACAGGGTCAGGTATCCCAGCCCCACGTGGTCACCCACGACAAGTCCTTCCCAGTTTCATGGCCTATGGTCAGCTGTTCCCTCCTTGAACACTCTACAGGCTAATTGCTTGTTATGTTTTATGTGAGAACTTTTCATTTATATTCTAATTTTCATTACGTTCTATTTTTTCAAGTTTTTTTTTAACCTGCACCTAGTAACAGATGCAACAGTTATTAAGGTTATTTCCTCTTTCATATGCAACCTTTTTAATATTTGGAAAAGTTAAGATTTTCTCTAAAACTGAATGCTTTCTTTCTCTTCTCCAAGTTGACCCTTGCGGTTCTCTTTTATTAGGCCACTATGTTCGGGGCTGTTGTCTTACTATGGATCTCCTTTAGCCTGTGGGGTCCCAAATGGCCTCAGACCTGGTGTGGCCTGGGCAGCCCTGAGCACACAGCATTTAGTAGCTTTCTTGTCCTGACCACAGCCCTGTTTTTACTAATACAGGTTAATTTTGCTCCGCCTTTTTTGGCCACTACTTCGATCTGTTGACTGCTATTGAGCATGTGGACATTTTCTTGGATGTATTAATTAAATATGTGCAAATACATGAACGCTCCCAGATGGAGGAAGAAAGTATAGACAGCTGGAAATTTGCACTCACAAAGAAAGGGTGTAGGGAAGGTAAAGGAGAAGGTGAAGCCCACATTAGGGGAAGCCAGGATAATGGGGGAATCACATTTAATGGAACAGCAGGCAGAAGGAGCCAAATGGTCTTTCTTGATCCCTCAGCCAAGGGCTCGTTGAAAGTAGGTGTACTATGGAAAGAGCACGGGTACAAGAGTCAGTTGCCCAACTCTGCCGTTGATGAGCTGTGTGATCTTAGAAAACTTATTTTACTTCTCTGTGGCTCAGCTTTCTTAATCATAGAATAAGAAAAATGATAGCTATCTTTCAGGATTATTGGGAGAATTAAATGGTTTAATGAAATGTTATAATTTGTGTAAAGTATCTAGAACGATGTCTGTGTAAGATGAATTCTATACAAATGAGGTAACTATCATTTCATACAGAACCATATATAGCCCTTTATCAAATGGCTGTTTGCTTTCTTATCTATTGTGAGTGACAGGAGCGATAGTCACTTGATTATTGGATACACAGCTCTTTTCCCAGGCTCTGTCCCTCCCTAACTGTTGTGGTGGGAAATGGAAATGGACTAATTCTGGACCCTTCTATCCATGTACTACCTGAATGTCCCCCTCTGGGAGGGTTCTGTGAGCTTGAGACCCCCGCAACTATGCTATCTGAAATGTATTTTGCTTGAACTTCCTTTTTCTCTCTTTTGTCTGCAAATAAAAATAGCAATTTACCTGGAGGACTGCTTGCTTTCATACATGTATCTTACCATTGGAAGTGGTGGGGAAAGTGTTGAATCAGCTCATTCTTGAATCTCAAGATTAAAAATACCTTATGTAAATGCCTTCTACCCTTAGGAAGCTGCTTATATACAGCATGCAAAAGTTAGAAAATGTAGTATCTTTAAGATATAATTTGAAATTATTTATTTCTGGGAGTTATGATAACCCCTGATCTTTTATAGTGAAGGGAATATTCTGAAAATAGGTTAAGATTTTTCTGTAGGGAAAAATATAATAGAAACAAACTTTATAGTGAACTATTTCTGAATTAAAAGTATTTTAAACATTTGACTTATTTTAAGTTATTGAGTCTTGGAAAGTTTCACGTGGACATTCATATTTCCTTTTGAAATCAAGTTCATTTGTTCATTGTGAATATAGCCTTTTGAGTTAAACAGATGCGTTAGCAAATCCGTAGATTGGGATCATCCCTTTTAATTTTTTCTCCCCCTACTCTGCGATGGGAAATTTTGTTTTCTTTCTGGTGCCTCAACTGCTTTGAAAACAGTAGCATGTATACTAATGAATTGCATGCATTTCATTAAAGACTGAATAGAGTTCTTTTATAGATGAAAACATGAAACAACCTTTAAACTGTGGAATGTGATGGTCAATCTTTTTTGTATTTGTTATTTTAAATTATTTCTGGTTGCACCACTGACTGCATTGGTCCTTGTATCAGTTGGTTGGTCTGATTTCCTGTGCTCTGCCTTTCTGTCTCCATGTCCTAGTTCATATTATTCTTTTCGTTCAGAATGGCCTCTCTCATCCACTTGTTTGCTCAAATTTCTCTCATCCGCTTGTTTGCTCAAATTGTACGCATCCTCCAAGCCCAACTCAATTTTTTCTGTTATGTAGCTTTCCCTAAACACCAGACTAAGAACTAATCTTTTTCTACTCTAAGCCCCTAAAATCATATTTTTGGGGGTACTACTCCCACAGCACTTTGAACATTCTGTCTTGAGTTTTATAATGAATTTTATAAGTGCATTTTTTTTTCTCTTCTAACTCAAAGTTCCTGGAGAGGAAGAATTAAGTTTTTTCAATCACTTTATCCCACATAGTATCTTGCACAATAGGAAGAGCTCAACATATATTTATTACAACAAATAAGTTTTAACTTACTTAATGTAACAAATTAGCTTAATAGTCAGTTAGTCTTAGAGATGCCATCTAAAGAATAATGGGCAGAACGAAATAACATTCTGAAGAGAAGCTACCACTTTCATGGGAAATGAAGCCAGATTTGGAAAAAGTAAATAGTCCTTTTGCTGATGGCATTTTAAGCTGTTTCCAGCTCTTTGGCCAGTGAATCTGCAAAAAGGGGCTGAATGAAAAGAATTATTGTTCTATTCCAGGGACAAGGCCCTTATTCTTTCTCTTCCAAGCATTCTGACCCAGAATGGAGTCATCAGTGGAATGAATTTAAGGGACACCAAATCATGTCACTCTTTAGGCTAAAATGATTTCTCCTATTAGCCTTCTAATCCTCATCATTAGAACATTTGATAGACTATGTTCAGAAGCCCTCCTTATAAAAGATCAAACGTTACTCAGAAGCAATAAGAAAAAGGCACGGGCATCGGGGTCCACCAGTATCACACATGCTGGGGCAGGTCCTGAAGCTGGGCAGGATTTGGGCCAGGCTGTAGGGTGGTTCATCTGTGTCAGAGTTCTATAATGGAGATGTTTAAGAAGCCAGGGACTATGGGAAAAGGACAAGGCACCTGCCACAGACAGAAACCCAGAGTAATCAAAAATAAAGTTGTCTCCTCTACAGTTTCCCCTAGGGTTAGTCCAGAATTTGGCTTATGGTAAGGATCTGCCCGCAGAGATTCAGCTTACCTTTATGTCACTTTGATTTTTCCTCCCAGATGATGTGTAAACATACTTAAAAATATAATACCCGTGTTTCTCATGGTGGCCTTTGTACATTATCTACAAAAACATAACATTGTATTAAGACGTGCTTGTATCTTATTAACTTGTCTGGCTCTCTTTTTGATTGTACGAGATATTCTTTAACTTAAGCAAAGTCAAATTCCGCCTCTGACAAATGGTAGTGCTTCTTATAACCACAGGACTGTGCCTATAAACCTTGTCCCTTTCTTTTCTACATGTCTATAAATCTGGTTGCTCTAAGGATGGCTATCAGCGGCTCTCTCACCCAGGGTGTACTAATTTTATTACCAAATATCAATGGAAATAGAGCACGTGGAAATATTTGCAAGTGGGGGAGACTGTAATAATTAGGAGAAATGTGGGTTTTACAGTATTCTTGTCTGATGTCAAATTGGAAAGACGCAGCATGAACATTCAGACTCTGATGTTTGCCATTTTTGCCTTTGTAATTTTCAGCTAAGATAAAGAACAGAAGATTGTTAGGTCCTAGAACAGAATTTTCTGAGGTTG
Organism: Ailurus styani; assembly: GCA_002007465.1. Classification (NCBI taxonomy): domain Eukaryota; kingdom Metazoa; phylum Chordata; class Mammalia; order Carnivora; family Ailuridae; genus Ailurus; species Ailurus styani. Next base: position 1,692,327 of record LNAC01000229.1, on the reverse strand, counting down.
CCAGGAGAAATCATGGTAGGCTGCAATTTGGTGACATGAAAAGCTGAGGATACTTGTTTTACTTTCTGCATGCATATGGAAAACTAACTGTGTAAACAGAATTCCACATTAAGATTTGTTAACTCCTTTCCTGTTGTCTCCTCCCTCACTTGTTGTTTTGTTCTCATGTATATGTGTGGAAAAATAGTTTGCTAATAATACACCAGGATTTTTACTCACTTCTCCTTCTGAAGAAAAAAATCACAGTGAAGAGAAACAAATCCCCATTCAGAATGTTTCTCTTTTCTATCAAACATTGTCTGAATTAAGTGCCAAAATTACGTTGTGTAATTTTGCATTTCCATTCTAAGTGCACAGGAGTATATGACAGTTAAAAATTTCCTCTCATGAGTTTTTTTCTTTACAGAGTCAAAATAGATTTATTTGAGAAGAATAATTCTGTTTACCCTCTGTTCTTCCACACAGTCTTCCTTAGTTTTCTCAGTTTGTGGCTGAAATGTCTGGAAGGAAACAAGAAATACAACTTCATGAAACATTCATTCTTTCATCCATTTCTGCCAACAATAAATGTCTCATTTATTTTTCTCTTACTGGGTTGTATTACTCGATGTGGAAAGTCATTCCAATCAAAGATGGATACATTACATTAGTATTTGTTTTAGTTTTACAAAAGAGGTTGCCAGCATTCCTCCACCAGAGGGAGACAATGACACCTCCATTAGAACCATACTCAAGCACAGGAGAATTGCCAAATTGGGGAGGCGTATCACTCCAGATGTGGAAGCTTGGATGTTGTTGATATCAACTGAAAAGTAAGTTTCCACTGGCGCACTGGGAGTTGTTTAGTATCAATGAACCAAAACCAGAGTCCAGTGATGTTGTATTATACATGTGCATGGATTGCATAAATTCAGAGATTGCTATGCAAGCAAAGAGCTGATGCTGGTGGTGGTCCAGCAAAAGTAAAACCATAGCCCTGTTCATAAGGGGTGGGACACGTCCAAGGGTGGGGCTTTGTTGCTATCAGTCACCTGAGCAGAGATTTCTGTCTGGGAAAGGAAAATGGAGTGGCCTATTGATTGGGACAGATACTCTCTTGATCTGCAATAGACATGTCCAAAGATCTTGAGAGTATCTGGGGTAAGAGGTAGCTATGGAGGTGGAGAAAGGCCAGAAACTAGGAAGGAATAGATCCAGGCCATGTGTTCCAAGCTTTTGGGCTAAAATTTTGGTGTCACAGGAGAGCATGCAGAAGATGACCTAAGAATTTTGGAGCAAGCTTGCTGTGGAAGAGCAGACACAGCAATATTTTATTCCCAGTATTTTAATTTTTTTATTGATTTTGAAACTCCTAGCATATCTCAGATTTGGGAAGAGGAACCAGTGGGTGGGGCTGATTTTTGTTTAAATGCATGTGCTAAAGTGGAAACAGGAATCGTGGTGGTATTAATCATAGAAAAGAGAGAACCCCTCAAGGGAAAGATAAAAGAAAAAGTCTTATCCACCTAGACAGTATTCTTCCTGAATAAACCTTAACATTCTGTATTTTTCTGCAATAAAATATAGGCAATTATCCTTTCAGATATTGTACTTCTGCTCTCTCAGGAATGACCTCTACAAACTACATTTCCTGAGCAACTTTGCTGTCTGGTTTTGGTCTGGGTTTGGCTGATAGGAGGCCTAGCCTGAGACTCGAGGGTAGAAGGAGAGAGTGGCAAAGTGTGTCTTTTCCTGCTCTCTCTGTTTGGGGCTGCATCTCTGGGATTGGACACATCTCTTTTGTGGCCCTGCCTCTGCTTGGGCCCCTCCTCCCCTCAGGTCCCTGAGAACACCACCTCCTTCCTAGTTTCTTCACTACCCATGATTTGCTCTTTCTGTTTGTCCTATACTTTACAACTATTCTCCAAATAAAGTCCCTCGACTGAACTCCCTGTCGTGGGAGTTTTATTTTACTTTTATTTTATTTTCCTGACTGGACCCTGACTGATGAAATTGTCTTAGAAATAAACTTAAAACTTTAGTAAAAGTGCCCTATTGGCTTGGCTCCAAGGCAGACATTCTATTACATCCTAGAAACAAAAATAGTTTGTCAATAACACCTTCTATTTACACAGCACCTTACAGTTTATAAGCTGCTTTGTATACCTAATCTCATCTGATTCCCATAATAACCCCTGTTCGATAGGCAGTAGAAGAAACAAAATTACCTACGCTTCAACAGCTGGTAGTAGTTGTAGCAGTAAAGGAGATATTTTAACCAAAACCTTTGTCTCAAATTCTCAGGGTTAAAATAATACATGTTTAAATGGCCTGCTACCTGCCAAAAAACCATATTTAATAAGAGGAAATGTTCCTGAATTTTACGTTAAGTACCTTCAAGGCATATTTTATAATTCCATCCATTATTGACTTTTTTTTATGCTGGTTTTTCTATTCTCTCATGCATGTAAATTTAGATCACTGCATCATTTCTCAAAAATATCAAAATAGTGAAAATAATTCTGAATATGGGGCTACAGGAAAAAAAACATAAAAATGAGAAGGGTAGATACTAAACAAGAGGGAAAAAAACAATGGTTTGTGGTTTTTGGCATCTTCTCATAGAACACACACACACATGAATTAAAAATATACTTGTTAGTGTAGAGTACCTTAATGAAGTTTACGATAATAAGTCATGAACTTGCAACAAAGTAACTTTTAACAAAGTGTTTGTAGTCTAACTGCGTGTTGATGAATATTAATTGAATTGCATGACCCGATATCCATCTTTTCTCCACTTTCAAATTTTGTTTTTGAAGGAAACCAGAATGTCACCCCCAAAATATGCTTCTTTGAAATAAATATTATTTTGAACTGAAGGCAATTAAGATACAAGTGCAGGAAAATTTCCCCCTTTTCTGCCTAAAGGCAGGGAACAAAGTCTTTTGTTACTGGAGACCAGCTCTTAGCAGTTTAGAGATGACACTGGAGGAATCCACAAATTTTGTGAAACTAATCTTAATCTTCCTCACTAAGGAATTTAAGGACTACCTACACCTAGTTGGATTACCCTAGCCCAAATCCCTTTGTCTTATCAATTTTTCACAAATTTGTTGTTTCTTTGTCTAAAAGGTGTGAAAGCTTCCTACTTTGGTCACTTTTTTGGGTATTCATTCTCTTATGACAGCTCCCATGCACATGTAGAAATTTAATAACATTTGTATGCTTTTCTCCTGTTAATCTTTCTTTGTCAGCTTAATTTTCTGACAGAGCCATGAACCCAAAGACGATTGAGGAAAACTTTTTTTCTCCTGAAGTTTGAATTTGGAATATAATTCCAAAATATATGTAAGTGACTCAATATATTTTAATTTCTGATACCACAATCTATTAATAAATAATTTAGGTAAACATCACATTTAGCCATTCATAATTCCAAATTTTGTCTCTATGTCCTTGCTGAGCCTTTTTCATCTGAAATATGCATCCCTCCCATCTCCCCCCACAATCTCTTTTCAGTTCTCCTAGGCTTGAGTGTGGTCCTGTGATGCAGAAGGCATTGTGTCTGGGGAAGAAAGCTGGCCCCTTCTCTTGACCAGTGGTCACTGGATTGATATTGACATAGCAGTTACTGGAAAATGGTCAGAAGGTGCCACTCCAGCTGTTCCTTGGAATGTGTTGCTCAAAATAGATTCATCCTTAGCTGGTGGGTTTGAGCTGGGTCAGCAAGACCCACTCAACCTCTGTCATCCCTAAGCACATGCCTCTGTGGTCGTGATTGAGCTGAGTTGTGTGAATCGGGCCTGGCAGAGGTCTATTTTAAGCAGTAAGGCCCACCCCAGGACTGTCGAACAATATGCTCTAAGAGGGGCCATGCTTTCCTCAACTTCTGCTGTCCTGACTGGATGGCATGGTTCATGCTCATCACAGGTTACCCAGGTGGTCACTCAACTGGCTCAGGACCTATATTTAAGTACTTCCGGCAACAGAATGACTAGTTTCCATGCTCTCCAACTGAAATGGTTGTCCTGAAAAGCTAGGATGCTTTTCAGACATTATCTAATTAGCACTGTGTCTGCACTGCAGAAAATATCGGTAACACTCAGCATTTTCACAAGATAATTTAGTCACATCCTGAATACTCATCTGGGTGAATCAGAGAGAAGAAAAGACAAAAAAGAAATTGCAGCTCAATTTATGTTAAGTTTAGGGGTCCTTCTTTCCATCTTTAGCCTTGCTGATGAAGAGAAAATCATTAGCAGGATTTCAGTGTTGGGGGGGCGGGTTACGAGAATAACAGAAAAGTTCTGGTTTCTTTCCATTGCCAACGTATTTACAGAATCTAGTTGGTTGGCCTTAAAACCATCAAGTCAAATTTTTTTTTCAGTTTTTAGTAAAATATTGAGAATCTTTTTAGATGTGTTATAATTTGGGCCTCTGAGCATTTACTCATTAACATTAGCTGATTTGAAACGCTGTGGCTGGCTGTTATTAGCTTTTTCAAAAATATGCTTTTTGGCATTTCTTAAAAGGCAACATGTTGACATTTATAATTCAGCACATGTTTATTGAGGTCCTCCTTGGTCACAGACATTTGTATCAAATGCTGGATGCTTTCTTTTTGTTTGGTACTTTACTGCAACTGAACTAGGTAAGGGTTACTAATTAAAAAAAGAAAAAATATTGCTTAGAAAAAATAAAGAGAAGATAATATGATGCATAACTGGGTTTATAAATGCTTACGGGTGCTGCCCAGGTCACGCTGAAAAGGAGCAGTCCCAAACAGACAAATTGCATCTTTGAGACTCCCTGCAAAAAGATAACAATATTTTACCCTAAAGCATTGCCAATTATGAACTATATCCCTAAGAATAAATAAAACACAAAAGTATATACAAACATCCTTCTCCCAGTAGTTCACTTCCTATTTAAAAAAAAATCACGTATAATTTATATCCAAGTGTATACTTTAAGAGCTTTCATATGTCTGATTATTCTGATGTGAAAGTGAAAATTGTCCAATATTATTAAAACAATGAAGTCAGTCGATAGAAATGAATTTTATAGATATATTTACTTGCTCTATTATCAGCGCAAACTTTTCCCTTTTGTTTTTAGAGATCATTTAATTTGATTATTTCTATAATTCATAATAATATTAAGTTGGTGTAACAACTCATAACAGACTCTTTACATGGGTGCCAGCAAAGCAGGCCTCACTGTGAGGAATAAAGTCTTGTCTGCTACCAGGATGGTCCCCCAAAATGTGTCCTTATGTTCACTAGCAATTTATCTGAGCTAGTAACCATCCATGGGCTGGAGAGTGAAACAATTTATGTAATCCTTATATTAATAACTAAAATTCATTGAGTATTACAATACTAGAATTTTCTAAAATACTAAAATTCTACTAAAATGTTCTAAAAATTTTACATATATTCAATTATTGAGCCTCATGACAACCCTATGAATTAGATGGTATTACTCTTCCTGTTTTAGACTATGAAATAGATAGAAAGGCAAATAACTTGCGCTAAAATTCCCAGGTATTGAGAGACAGAACTGGGATTTGTATCCAAGCAGTTTAAGTACAGAGCCAGTAGTCTTAATGAAGATGATGCCATCTTGAATAAGTTTTTATTCTTTCATTTTATTACAGAAAAGTCTACATGCAGTTGATTTAAAGGCAAATAGTATATTGAGCTCAACAAAATTATGTTTAAACATTAACAGTTAGCTATGGATAAAGGTACATGTTCATACTTTGGTGAATATACTAAGAGGATCAAGTGAGCTCATTTAAGTCAAGTAGCGATTATAGAAAAAAATGTCAATATAACTGTGAATTATTAATCTGTTGGTTTTGATGAATATTAAGCATTTACCACATAGACATATAGCAACCAATATGAGAATAAAACAATTTACACCACTCTTTAAGATTATTTGGGGAAAACACTTTTAATGGGAAAAATAATAATCTAAATACTGTTACAATCTTTAAACATTTCAAGGTAAAATTTTTTATTTGAAGAAATAAGGTGACTATTAAATATATTCTAAAGCTCTAGGCAATTTTCTAAACAATACAATTTTCAGGATCTTAATTCTAACTATAATTTAGCCATCCAAATATTTCAGGGATCAGGACAATTCGAATCATTTGCCAAATGACTTAATGTTGATCAATAGAAATATCTGAACAGATGAAGTTTAAAACTATGAATCTGATCACATTATGCTTATTCTGGTTTGTAAGTGAAGATATAGAGTAAAATTAGAGTCTTTGAATTATGGTGGATCTTGATAATGCTAAAACTTAAATCAAAGAGGAAGTTTCTACCAAGCTGTCAATTTTAGTTGATAATTTCCAGAACTTGGTAACACATTTTATATTTTACAAAACAAAGCACGAAATATTACACAGTTGTGCTGAGCAGAGAATACCTTCAATACACATTTATTTTCAAAAGCAATCTCCCTACCTGGATGGCATATATCTTGAAAATGTAAACTGCATTATAAAGCTATTTGGTATCAAGAATATCAAGAGAGCCAAATTACCTGATATCTTTTACCTTCAGAATACTTGGCTTCTTCCACAGGATTAGCAGTCTTTGGGCAAATTTTGCTGAAATTTAAAGTTTGTTAGAGTTCCCAATGGCCAATCAGCATGGACTCACTTAGCACTAGCAAACAATTTGTTACCAGTGCCCACAGATAACCATAGGGGGCAAAGTAATTTTCATCTAAAAATGTTTTTGTGGTGAAAAGCTGCTATCAAATGTTCCAGAAAGTAGGATAAACAGAACATATAAATACCTCAGTTTGGTGTATGATGTTGTCAGATAATTAAAATTGATTTCAGAACTATTAATTAGGACTCTCTGAATAACAAGTTCATAAATGGAAAACATTTTAGCTATCCTTTTGTGTAGAAAGTTTATAATTTCAGTTTTGCCTGTATTAAATTCAGCAACATTTAACAAAAATTTATTGGGTACCTATTATGTGACAGGCACTGAGGAAACAGCAGTAGCAAAGTAGACAGAAAAAAAATCCCTGTATTCATGGAGTTTATAATCTGGTGGAGAAACTGACAATAAACAAAAATAAATAAGTAAAATATATTGTGTAGATGGTGACAAAGACAGTCTAAGAAGAAAAAATATTGCAAGGAGAGGGGATTACAAACACTGGAGGTGGGGACATGGAGACACTGAATTGAAATACTAGGCCTCACCGAGAAGGTAACTTTTGAACCATGTAAACACATGGCATCTAGGGTAAGAGCATTCTAAGTAGAAGGAAGGGGAAGAGGAGAGTCCCACAGATAAGACGCTGCTGATTTGTTCCAAAAATAAAGAAGAGGGCATTTTGGCTGGAAAGAATGAATGAAGTGAATAGCAGGAAATGAGGTCAAAAAGGTAGTAGATAGCAGATGACATAGGGCCTATAGATCATTGCAAGGCTCTTGACATTACCCTGAGTGAGAAGGAACCCTTGGAGGTTTTAGGCAGAGCAGTAACTGCAGAGTAACTGAGGTAGGAAAAGGTAGACATGGGCTAGGAAGCTCTCAAGGTAATCCAAGCAGATGGTGATTAGGAATCAGAGTGATGGCAGAAGGATTGGGGGAACTGGTCAAGTTTGGATATATTTGAAAGTAAAGCCAACAAGATTCGCTGACATACCAGATGTGGAGTGTGAGAGAAAATCAAGAATCAAGGGTGACTCTAAAGTTTTTTGCTCTGAGCAACCAGGAGAATGAAGTTGCCTTTTATTGATATGGGGTAAACTGTAGAAGAAGTGGTTTGGGGTGAAACATTGACAGTTTGGCTTTGGATATGAATGTTACAGAATGTCAATTTAGGACATTGACTTTCTCAGTGAAACAGGTAGTACACCCATATTAGAATAAGCCTTTCTGGGTCAATTGCCTGCTTTTTACTCTTTTGCCCATTCTCTGTCTCAAAATATTGATTGCAATAGTTCGAGTTAAAAATATTACAATGCCATATAGTTCTAATTTACATTAGAACTATATGTGAAACATTAATGTACAATAATGTGAGAATTATTTAAGCCATACCAAATGATAAGAATTGGTTCAACACAATTTTAACAAACTGCAAATGATATATAATGAGATTTAAATATAAACTCCCAATTTCTCCTAACTTCCAAAACAGACAAAAACCAAAATAAAACAAACAAAACAGCCCTTGGACAGCTTTAGCTGAGAGAATGGTGTCTTTTCTAGTTTAGGCTGAATCCCTATTTTTGTTTTGTCCAAATTCTGCAGATCCTTTTTGCATCTCTGGAGCTGGTTTTTAAAACACTTGCCAGGACTAGAGTTTGAGCTGTTGGGCTGGAGCTATTATTGATTCACCATTCAACCATGGATTTTAGAATATTTCAGTGTTGTCATTGATGATGGAGACATTTAGATCTAGTAGCTTTGAAGTCAAACAGACCTGAGTTTAAAAACTGACTCTACCACCTAAGCAACTAAATGGGATTTCTTTGAGCCTCCATATCTTCATCTGAAAATGAGGAGCACAGTAATAAGCTAAACTTTCATTGAATGATAACTTTGCTGTGAGCATTTTCCTTAAAAACATTTTCACCACGTAAGGAATTAGCTGTAAGGCAGTTTTGTCATAAAAGATAACAAAATAACTGGTTGACAGTTTGGCTTAACAATTTGGTTTGATTTCCCCATTGACACAGTACTCCCATTTTTATATTACATAAACCTTACAATGATGCAGAATTTTGAACCTACATATCCCATAGAACTTAATAGACAACTACCAACAGACAAGTGACAGTATGCCAAGAATAAACAACAATGTAGAAGGTTTTCACAAGGGGACACAAAGCTCAGTTACAAATATGCATCCTCGTATTTGGAAACTAATACTTCTCTCTTTTTTTTTTAACTTTAAGATTTATTTATTTATTTGAAAGAGAGAGAGAGCTGGAGTACATGCACGTGGAGATGCATGGGGTGGGGGTGTGGAGGGAGAGGGAGAGAGAGAGGATCTCAACCAGACTCCCCCTTGAGCATGGAGCTGGTGGGGGGGAGTGCTCCCTCTCACACCCTGAGATGGTCACCTGAGCCAAAATCAAGACTCAGATGCTTCATATAATATGGAACAGCTGCATTGAAGTGTTGGTTTTCAAAACACGAGTTTCTGATGTGAAAAAAAAATCTGAGTATCTTCTGAAAAAAATTTTTGTGACTACCATTTTCTCATTTAGAAAAATAAAAAGTGAAAAAGATAAAATCTTTAAGGGAACACAATTATCAGTATTATGATGACACTAATGATTTACTTAAATCAAATTTTTTTTACAATTGATTGGGTGTTTATTGAGGGTTCCATGTTTAATATTACAAACATGTATCTATCAATTCTGTTACAGTAGTACTTCATAATAAACCACTCCAAACTCAAACTCAAGAAAAAAAATTAAAAAAAAAGACTAGAATGCTTAACTGACTGAGCCACCCAGGGCCCCCCTTTATACTTCTCTTAATGAAGGAAGAAATTTTAGTGAAAAAAGAAAAGGTGTAATGCCAATGAGGAGATGAATCATCAAGAAAAAAAAAAAGAATACTTTGAATGAAAGACTTTGAAGATAAGGGCTTAGATATAATCTACAAAATAAAATCAGTTATTTGTGCAGTATTACCCCGAATCTGCTCTATACATTTTAAATGTACGCAATATTTTGTATTTCGCAGCAAAGTGTTTTTAACTTTGTTATCATTTTTCTTGTTTCATTACGCCCCCTTTAATGAATACCCCTTTTATTTTTCGTGATTGTATCTTTTACGGCAAAGTTGCTTTATGGTCAGTTAGTTATGTGAGGAAAATGCTTGCGGTGGACACACTTGCTGCGGAGATGTTCGGGGTGAAACTGCCTAGAACCTGTAAGGTATTTCTCCTTTACGGCACTGACGGGAAAATGTTTACTTCTATCTAGATGTATCTGTGTTTAATAAGAAAATTCTTTGAATTTTAGAGAAAAAAATTGCTTAGCTGTACTAGCAAGAAGTAAACTGACAGTAGCTAAATATATATGCTCCCAAAGTTAAAATGAATTCAGAGCTTCAAAAAAAAAAAAAAAGTCAACTTGGGTCTTAAATTTAGAACCTACAATTGACCAAAGAAAAGAAAAGCCTATTCTGGTTTTACGGTTGCAGAGGAGAAACTGCGGCGGGGGGTGGGGACGACCAAGAGCGATCGTTTGCTAAAGTTCTCTGAGGTGGAGGTGTTAACTTCTCCCCTCTTGACTTGCCCCCTGAGTTAAGCTTGAACTACAAAAACTCAATATAAGTTTTCTTTTTCTTTTTTTTAATTTTACTCATTTATTTGTCAGAGAGAGAGCACAAGCAAGGGGGATCAGCAGACAGAGGGAGAAGGAGGCTGCCCACTGAGCAGGGAGCCCGATTCGGTACTGGATCCCAGGACCCTGCGATCATGACCTGAGCCAGAGGCTTAACCGACTGAGGCACCCAGGTGTCCCTCAGTATAAGTTTTCTAAATGTTTTTGTGTCATAAACAGTTTTGTCATAACATTTGTTAGGAATGAATAGCCAAAGATAAAGAACAGTGTTCTGTTTAAAAAAAAAAAATTATCCTCACACCATCCCTATTTAACTGGAAAACAAAACAAAACTAGGAAGCAATAGAGAACCAAGAAAATGGACACTTGGATTTTCTTCTGGTGTTTGGCCAACAGTTTAAGAATGGACACCTCCACAGATTATGTACCTAGCCTGGCTTTCCTGGGTCACACTGACCCAGAGTTGCTCCTCAAAGAGATTTTAAGATGAAAGTAGTCCATGGAACATGTTGCATTTTATGGTGGCTTTTTCATTTCTTACCGTTATAAACTGTTAGTTAACTAGGAACCTACAGTGTCAGTTCCAGCTATTGGACCCTCATCCAGGAGAAAGGTTTTAGTTGTTTTGTTTTGTGTTCCCGTCTATTTCTGGAATGTTCCACCCATCTTCTCTGTACTTGTGCTCTAGGCTCAATTGCTTAGATAGATATTTTTAAAAAAATATTGTAGGAAATGATTTTATCTTCTGGGATCTTGGTCCCCAACTTATTTTTAACACTATTCTGCAACACATTTCTCTCTATCATCTTAGGCAGTTAGAAGTAAACATATTATTTATAGAGAGAGGGAGGGAGAAATTATATGTAGTATATAATATATATAGTAATTCTTTTTTTTCTAATTTACTTACACAACACATGTACATTTCCCCTCCATACTCAGTGGGGGATCATTACAGTGTTGTGATTAGAAAATAGGGGCCTGTGTTGAGTAATTTTCTTTTTTACCATATAGATAGTCCTTTAAAGATTTGTCAAGGCTTTAGGCTTTTCATAGAACTATTTATTTCCCCTTCATCTTCAGAATGGAGTCCGGAATGGGTGTGCTGGGAGTCTTACCCTGTGTTTAGCAGAAGAAAATCTTTCTGTTTTAAATATGTTCATTCATGTGTATATCAATATTCATCCTAAATTAAAGGAAAAAAAGTCACTTTTTCTAAAACATCACTTGTAACCAACTTTCTCATCTACCCTAAAATTATTTTTATTTTTAGTTTTTATTTTTTTTTCTCTCAGTATTTGAGAATTTCAACAGAAGTACATAAAAATTTCAGCCAGATAGGGAACCATGGTGGGTCACAGAGCAGCATGAAGCTAGCTGTGTTCATTTCTCTAGGCTATTTGTTTACTCATTCAGCTATTACTAGCAAAGGAAGACATGTCAATATAATTTACTTTTATTTTTATATTAGAAAGATGTCTTATTACACCTTAAAATGTAACTCAGAGGATGTAGTTAAAATATAATTATAATGATACCAGTCCTTTCCTTCAGGACATGGTGACATCGCTGAAGTGGCTGTAAAATTTTGTGTATTACCTCAAGGGGGGAATATCTCTCATTCTCAAAATAATGTTTTTCAGAGGTTGCCGTTTTGTTTTTCAGGACTAAGAATCTTGTCATTAGGAGACAGAATATGACAACATTTACCAGGTAGTTATTCATTGCATTGGGCACATACTATTACGTTCCTACCAAATTGGAGCATATTCAGTCTTTTCAGTTTTTAGTTTTTAGTGTTAGTCTTTTAGCTCTTCTGTCCTGACTTTCTTAATTCTCATGAACCCACCTTTTCTCTATGCTTGTCAACTCCTGTTCCAGTTATCTATTGTTATGAAACAAACCACCTCAAAACTCAATGCTTTAAAACACCAATATAGGGGTGCCTGGGTGGCTCAGTCAGTTAAACAACTACCTTTGACTCAGGTCATAATCCCAGGGTCCTGGGATTGAGCCCCATGTCAGACTCTCTGCTCAGCGGGGAGCCTGCTTCTCCCTCTCCCTCTGCCTGCTGCTCCCCCCTGCTTGTGCTCTCTGTCAAATAAATAAAATCTTAAAAAAATACCAATATATTATTTTCTCTTAAGGTTCTGTAGCATGATTTGGTTTAGCTATAAGATCCTCACTTGGGATCTCTCATTCGGAACATTCAGAGAGGAGAAAATGCAAAGTCTTATCCAAAGTTATCCAAAGACTTGATTGAACTGTCCATCCAAGATGGTGCCTTAGTGCTTCTCCATATGACCTCTCTCTCTCTCTGGTAGAACAGGGGGACTTATTACATGGTGGCTCAGTACTTTAAAATACTCAGTGGGCTAAAAGCTCCTTAACTGGATTTGTTGGCTTAATAAAAATTCCCATGCAAATTACATTGTTATATTCTGTTCTTTCTCAGGCAGCCTCCTCTGTCTTATATTTCATGACTTCCAGGTCTCAACCAGACAGAAGAAGTTGTTAGGCCAGTTTTATGAGCTAAGCCTGGAATTGTTATGAAGTCATCATTATATTGGTCAAAGCCAACAGATCCAAAGGAGTGCAGAAGTAGTTTTTCCGTGCTTTGTTGTAGAGAAGTGACAGTGTCACATTGCCAAAGAGCTTGTAGAATGGGGGATATCATGGGAATCATTTTTGGAGACTACCATGTGCCCGAGTCAATCTCTAATAACATTGCACATATTGAGCTTTCAAAATGCATTCAATTCAGAATGTTTGGTATAACTGTATTAGTGAGGGTTCTCCAGAGAAACAGGACCAGTAGGAGATATATACATATATATATCCAAATGTATGTGAGCCCATGTGTGTGTGTGTGTGTGTGTGTGTGTGTGTGTGTGTGTGTGTATTTATATTTCCATATAGGCTCACACGATTATGGAGGCAGAGAAGTCCCATAGTTTGCCATCTGCAATCTGGAGACCTAGGAAACTAGTGATGTAAATCCAGTCTGGGTCAGGGGAACAGATGGCATAAAACCCACTGTAAGGGCAGGAGAAGACAGACGTCCTAGTTCAAGCAGCCTGGTTGGAAGCAAAGGCTGCAAATTCCTTCTTCTTCTACATTTTGTTCTATTCTGGCCCTCAATGGGTTGGATGATGCCTACCCATTGAGGGGGACAATCTACTAAGTCCATATATTCAAGTGCTAATCTCATCGAGTATTACTTAGAAATAATGTTTCATTTGGACACCTCTGTTGACTCAGAATTGCTGTATCAAACACCAGAAATTTTATTGAATTTTTAAAGTAGAATTTGAAATAAAGGGCCAAACCTCAAGTTAAAAAAAGAAAAGATCATGAATTCACTAATAGTTTGTTTATATCTTAAGTGATTAATAGCAGCTGAATTTTAAAATTAAACAGTTCTTCATGGTTATGACTTTATATAATCATCATCTAAAATAGGAGTCAGCAATCTATGGGCTGTGTACCAAATCTATTCCATCACCACAAATAAAGTTTTATTGGAACACAGCAATGTCTGTTTGTTCACATACATCTGTGGCTGCTGTTGCTACAATGACAGATTCGAGTAGTTGTGACAGAAACCATATGGACTACATAGCCAAAAATGCTTACTAACTGGTCCTTTAAAGAGCAAGTTTACTGACTTCTGCTTTACAGAAAAGTTTGGTGACCCTGACTAAAATAGTGAAGGTTAAATTTGTATTTTGAAAAGAGATGACAAGTTCTCACACCGATGCCGGTCTTATCTTTATGGGACTCTCGGAGTCATAAAAATGGAGGGGAGGAAACCTGAGAAAGACCAGAGTAATTTGCATGGGAACTTTTACAATTAAAGCGGCAAATCCGGTTAATGAGTTCTTAACCCACTGAATAGTTTAAAGATACAAGGGCAGAAAATATTTACAAATATTTGCACTTGGATAAACAAAAGTCTGAGTGATTGCTTCATGGTTTCCCTTTAACTAATATTTATTCTTTTTTTAAAGTGAGACTCATATTTCCTAACATTAGATTATCCTTTTCAAAAAAGTGTTTTTATATTTTTCTGCTTTTCTCCCACTTTCATTATTTCTTCTCTTGGTCTTTTAGAGGGATTCACTTTGCCTAGAGATAGACTGGGGTTTTTTGTTTGTTTGTTTTTTTAATGAAAGGAATCCAAATGGAAAGTTAAAGTTTGGTTTTTCAGTTCAGAAAGAGTAGTAGAAAATTAACAGGGTTAGTCATGAAAGAAGCAGGGTGTGGAATATATCACAATAGTAAATTGAAAAGTGGGTCAGAGTGATATTTATTGTTCCCCACTGATTAAATATGGGTTACCTGACTGCCAGCCCAGGAGGATATTGATCGAGAGGCATCATGTTGAAGGAGGTAGGAAGGACTTTGAATGAGGGGATGGGACCTAGAGTAACTACAGAGAGAGGGACAGAGTCATCTCTAAGGTGTAGCTGCTCTGTGGCTGCACTAATAACCACAGACCATGCACTCCTACAGTATGGCCTGTGCCGAGAAGACTTTTGGTGTACCATTGCCTGGTGAGGGCCCGCATGTCTGCTGGGGATCTTGTAGAAATAATCCTCCTCATGCCCTAAGACCTTTCTTAGTTTATCCAAACTCCCCTGTGTGGCCAGCCTTCTTTACATGATCCAAGAAACTCATAAGCCTCCCAAACTTTGAGATCTGGAAGAGGTGTGTAAGCCAAGAACTCTGCTGCCACTTCCTGAGAACCTGGCATGTCTCTGTATGGACCACATGGGCGAAGGTTGACTGCAGTCTGACCTGAGGCTCGGCCAAGTATCCTGTGATTTCTCCTGGAGCAAGGAGTGATAAGCAGCCTGGTGCAGAAATTCTAGAGACAGTAGCTCTCCCACCTCTCCATCTTCTGGGAGTTGGTCGCAAGTCTATTTCTCGTCCATCTCCCTGGTTTCAGTTGAGCATAGGACTTTCAACCTCTTCCCTTTTAATGCTCAGCTGCAGATTTCTTTGTAAGTCTCTCTACTTAGCCATATGTGAGAGCCCGCTCCTCCACAGCAGAATGACCTACTTCCCTATGCTGTTGGCCATCTGGCCCCTTCGGCTCAGTGTCATCCTGTAGGACCAGAGAGCTCACACCACGCTGATCCTGCTTTTGTTCTCTGTGAAAGTAATAAACTGTTTAACTCCATTTGAGCTCGTTGTCTCCCTCCTGGCTGAATCAGTGGAGTTATGACATGCAAACCTAGCAGCCACAGTTGAGATCCTCATGGCCCTGTTATGAATCACACTGCCTTTTGGGGAATGCTTGACAAAGTTTTGTCCTATTCTGACAATACCATGAAAGGATATTTTCCTTGTTTACTAACAGTCTCTGTTCTCAAAGAGATCCTTCTTTGATCACCTGAGCATGACATGAAACCTGTAAAATTATAACTTCTTATTAATACCAAAGGGCAAAGAAGTAAAAACATAGTTAGGTTTGCTACATATGCTCTTATACAAAATTTCCTCTTCTGATTCCCAGTTAAATTCACTTATTTTAACAGGATGACTTTTCTCTATAAAGAAAGAAGCTGTGAGAGATATATGGGGTGTGAACTTTGGAGCAGATTCCTTTCCTCCACTTAATAGCTGCATCATCTCAGGCAAGTTACTAAATGTCTCTGTAACTCAGTTTCCTTACCTGTAAAATGTAGTAGACTTTTAGTAATTGTTGAGAATGAGGTAATATATGTAAAAATGAGGGAATATATCTTAAATGCTTAGAATAGAACTGGCACACAGTAAGTGTATAATAAGCATTAGCTACTATATTAATGAAAATAGTGGTTCTCAAATTTTAAGGTACACAAGAATCCCTGGTCCACTCCCAGTTTCTCATTGAGTAGGTCTTGGGTGGTACTCCAAAATTTGCATTTCTGCAGCTGCTGCTGCTGATCTGATGACTATTCCCAAGGCCTCAATCTCATCAAAAACTTTTGTTTACAAAGATGCATTAGGGCAAGAAAAAAATGTTCCGTGAGTTTCCAAAGGACCAGGTAATTATATAACAAACGGATGCATCCAAGTGTTAAGATGGAGAAAGGAAGGAGAGTGGAGAGGAGAGAGATGATGATCCTGAGCACCTCATGAATGTGTTGGGCTCTGAACAGCAGATACTGAGTACACACCACATGTAGGAAATGAGGTGATGAGGACTAGAGGAGGATGTTGATTTACTCTCAATAATACCACTATTCAAGTCTATCTAACTTGGGAGTTCATGCACTTTGTACAATGTGTAAAAACCTATGCCAAAATATGAGAAGATCCTTGCTTTGAAAATATTCTATAGGGCTCAAGTCATAAAACCTGGCTGGTTCTAAGAAAATTGTGATATAGGACAAAGATTATTTTTCAGCAGTGTTCTCATCATTAAAGATTTCCTGCTCACTTATGGCTCAACATCCATTACTGATAAATACACACTAATGAATAGAGCATAATGGTAAACAGCACACATCCTAAAACCAGTCTGCCTTTGTTTTACCCTTAGCTTTGCGCCTGGTGACCTTGTGCAAGCTGTATACCTCTTTGTGCCTGACTCAGTTCCTTCATCAATAAAATGGGGGATGACAAAAATACCTACCTGATAGAGTTTTGTGAGGATTGAATGAGTTAGTAATCAATGATATTATTAGAATAATTGGGAAAATGTGACTATGATCTGTATATTACAAAATACTATCATAGCAGTGTTTAATTTCTTTAGAATGAGAATGAGAATGGTATTGTGGCTATTTAGGAGAATTTCTTGTTTTTATAGTAAATACTGAAGTATATAGAGGTGAAGCATCATGATGTCATAGTGTTTACAATCACTCTTTAATGGTGTGAATATGTGCATGTGTGTGTATATGTGAGTTTTCTACTCCATCCTACTCCCTACTCCACCTAAAACCAAATCAAATAGCAGTAGGGTTGCCAGATACAAAATAGGATATTCTATTAAATTTGAATTTTAGATAAATAATGAATGATTTATTTAAGTAGGTCCCAAATAATTCACAGAGGCCAAACAGTGCATGGAGCACACTTACACTAAGAATATTTTCATTGTTTATCTAAAATTTAAATTTAACTGGGCATCCTATATTTTTGTTAAATATGGCAACTCTAGTAAAAGCCATTTATTCTGATATATATGGTTGACCCTGCCCACAAGCATGTCAAAGTCTTAGTTATGTTGATGTATCCATGACAAAACACTTATAGTTCTTCTGAGTTTTAAACCATAGTAGAAATAAGCTTTTCCTTTAACTTAGTTGTCCCCCACCAGATTCATCTTTTTCAATTATGAATCTCTCTCTCTCTTTTTTAAAATTATAACATATTTGAAAGATTGCATTTTTATTTGTGATAAAATCCATAGATAGAACATACATAAAGACCACATAAAAATACATGAAGATGATAATTAAACATAATATACAGTATTGGATATGTAGTGTGATCAAAGAACTACCCATATTTTGTATATAGTGTCATTAATGTTAATTCGTAGAAGCACTTCTTGCATAAAGAGTAGTTTTAGCAGTTAATACTAGTACAAACATGTTAAAAATACTGTTTATAGAACTATAACCTCAAAACATGTAATTGAATTCAGTCTCATGGATTGGTTTAAATGGGCCTGATTTACAGTAACCTTTCAAGTACAAACCAAGGAAAAGCAACAAGAAGCCCATTACTTGCAGAACCAATTACAGAAAATTACTTTGGAACAGTAGCACCATTCCACATTATAATATGCACATTTGTTATATTGCACCTTCCTGAGCTGAACTTTGAAAATGGTAGCCACATGAAATGCCAGAATGGAGGAATTCATCCCAGGCTGGGCTTTCACTGATGGCGATAGTAATAATCTTGACCATCATAGCCATCATAGCTCTGCCCTTTATAGTAGCTGTACTCATCTTCATAGGCTCGGTAATTATCCCCGCGAGGTTCTCCATTTTCATTTTCATAGACTTCATATCCATTGTCATATTCATTAGTGCCTGTTTGTTCGTACTCTCCCTCATATCCAGTGGGTGTGGCTTCCCCAGATGGTCGGGTGGGAGTCCCGTAGCGCTCTGGTGGTGGAGTCGTAGGTTCAAACCCACCATCTGGAGAGGTTGTTATCTTAGAGCCACCATTGTCCTGCTTTCCAGACACTGTGGTTCCTTCTGCATGGGCTTCAGTGACACTTTCTTCTTCACCTTCTTCTCCATTGTCTCCATCACTGCTGCCATTGCCATTTTCTGCCTCTGTGCTGTTGCTACTGGTGCCATTTATGCCTTGCCCATTTTCATCCACTTCTGCTTCATTTTCTTCATTTTCTTCATCTTCCTCTTCTTCTTCTTCTTCTTCATCACTTTCTTCCTCTTTTGTAGCCTTGTGTCCTTTATCCCCAACCTGTAAGGAAAAGTTTGAAAGAATCCAGATCTAGGTGTGAAAATGTAAAAACCTAAGACCATTCCTTCATTCAACACAGGCTGTACCTAAGGCCTTGTTCTAGATGTATTTTTGAATTGAAGCTAGCTTAATTTATAAGAGAATTAGTGGGTGTTTTAAAAATTCAGAATTAGTACCTTTGGTAGGTGTTTCAAGAATTCAGGATTAGTACCTTTGTCATTGGGTTTTGATGGAGAAGAATGTACTTGATAAATAAGCCTTCTCTGTGGGAGATGCTTCCTATAGCTTTGCTATTTCCTTGAAATAGAGTCCTCTTCCTTGAAATACAGTGGCATCTTTCAGTACCTTTTATCCATTGCTAAAGTGCTTGTCCTTAGTCTTCTGCTATAATATAGGAAGTCAGTGTAATAACATGGGATGAGAACTTGCCTGGGAAAAGAGCTTTCCTTATTTCCTTATTTGTTTTCTTATTTTTTTCCTTATTTGAAATTGAATCTCCTCTTGCTTTTTCAATGAGTTAATGAAGGTAATATAAAACACTCTGTTTGTTGTCAAAATAACCTTAGATTTCAGTAAAGAAATGAAATCAGATTTAACATTTTTGAGGAATGATTACCTTCTTGGGAAGCTGGATTGCAGCTAGACCTATATACCCTGTTCCAGGGGTGCTGTCCTCTCCATAGCCAGGTGTGGTAGAAAGGGTGGTGTTCTCAGCCTCAGATTCTTCATCTTCGTTTTCATCAGAATTTGCATTCTCTTCATTGTTTTCTTCTTCATTTGAAGTCTCCTGGTGAAAATATCCAGAGCAAGATAAGTTATTTTAGCTGGAAGAAAACTCAAAATTTGTTGGTGTCATGAGCCACAATTGAGAAAAACATTGTATTCCTTAGCCAGCTCATTGCCTAACGCTAATAATTTCTTCCTCTTATGCCATTTGCACTTCTCACTTCTTAGAACTCAACTTAAAGTTATCTCATTCTAAGTCTGTTTTAGACATTTCTGTATTCTGTTTAATCAATAAAACATGCTTTTATGGTAATTTCAGCATATCTGACTATATCCTCATATTATATCCTAGATGCCTTAGGCTCTTAAAGTCTTTTTTTTTTTTAAGATTTTTTAAATGTATTTATTTGACAGAAATACAGCAAGGGGGGGAATACAAGTAGGGGGAATGGGAGAGGGAGAAGCAGACTTCCCACTGAACGGGGAGCCCAATATGGGGCTCCATCCCAGGACCATGGGACCATGACCGGAGCCTCAGGCAGACGCTTAATAACTTAATAACACCCAGGCACCCCAAGGCTCTTAAGGTCATATCAGTACTATTAAAACATGGTAGCAAATGGATTCTTACATTTGCTGACAAATCAGCTGAGAACTTAGACCTATTTTTTTTTTAATTTCTTGTAAGGTAGGATTATTATTCTCTTTAGAAAGGGAAGGTGAGCTCAGAAAAGCTAAATAACTTACTTAAGGTCTTATGTGTGATGAAGCTGTATCTTTCTAATTTAAAAAGCTGAGCCCTTTGTAATGCACTATGTTGTTTTTGATGAGGTAGAGGATTTATATGAATGTCCACACTACACCTAGGGTTATTTTTTTTCTGAAAGGAATTTTTATGGAAATGTCTCTCTTCAAACAAATTGATTGCATTATCTTATTTACTGGCAAAAAAAATTGAATATTTTTCATATGCTTCCAAGTGTATTTAGACAAAAAAAATATTTAATTCAGAAGTCACCTGCCAACATATAAGTTAGTTCTGTATTGTATGCCGTCTTCAGAAAACTTTAGGCATTTGACACACAATCAATTTTACCATGCAAGGAAGAAACTAAACACTCCCAAGAAATTTTTAGTGGTATATAAAGTTATTGCATGAAGATATTTTTAAAAAAATTAACACTCCTCAAATGAAAGCTTATTATAATCTTATTAATATTACTATAATCTTATTTAACATTTTATTCTTGGCCTTTATGTTGTTAGGCAGTTGTTTGTTAATGGAGTTAGCTGATGTGATTCATAGCTAATATTAAAAGTCAAGACTTTGAAACATGCATGGATAAAGAAGATGTGATACATATACGTACATATACATATAATGGAATATTATTCAGCCATGAAAAAGAATGTAATCTTGCCATTTGCAATGATGTGGATGGGGCTAGAGAGTATTATGCTAAGTGAAATAAGTCAGAGAAAGACAAATACCATCGTATTTCACTCATATGTGGAATTTAAGAAATAAAACAAACAAGCAAAGGGAAAAAAAAGAGAGAGATACAAACCCCAAGAAACAAACTCTTAGCTGTAGAGAACAAACTAATGGTTACTGGAGTGGAAGTGGTGGGAGGAGGGGTTATATAGGTGATGGAGATTAAGGTGGGCACTTGTGATGAGCACTGGGTATTGTATGGAAGAGTTGAATCACTATATTGTACACCTGAAACTAATATTACCTTGTATGTTAATTAATTGGAATTTAAATAAAAACTTAAGATAATCCACAGATTCCAAAATAAAATGTTAGAAGAAAAAAATAAGTTTATATAAAGAATAAAAATAAAAAAATAAAAAAACACAACCCAGATTTAGCCTGCCTTATTACTAAAACAAAGTAACTAAAGAGGAATATGTTTATTTAGTCAAATTTGTAAATTCCACTGTTTCAGTAAACTCTTGGGACTACTAGAATCCACCCCAAAACCGTCCCTAAACTAATTGTGTCAAATAACCCACAAACACCATGCTGTTTATTTTTTCTTGTTTATGCTTTATTCCAACAGACTAAACCTTTCAGGGGAGAAGGAGGAAAGATTCTTAGACTAGAGCATACAATTAGGGTCTGTACTGATGTATTACACATGAAAAACCTGAGGTCCAATAAGATAAATAACTTGTATGAGGTCAGATAGATGGTAGTTCATTAGTGGCGAGGTCATGATTAAAGATCCAAACTCTCAACTCATGAACTTCTGTATTTTCTCCTACAAAGCCCTTTCTTTATTAGATACTTTATTTAAGGATGTCCTGTTGCAGTGAATTTAAAAGGACAACAGTTCAGTCTGTCGATGGGTATTAAGCATCAAATATCTTTTTGAATAGAAAAATTAGCAATAATTTTTTAAAAAGTACTATTAGCCCATTAGAATGGCTAAAATGACTGAAAGAAACAAGTGTTGGTGAAAATGTGGAGCAACTGATACACTGATAGAGGGAGATCACAGTATATTTGCTTTGGTTGCCTCTACTCAGATTGAACATATGCATACATTTTGATTTAGAAGTTTTACCTCTAAGTAAAATGGCCTCCAGAAATAAATGCATATGTTCACCAGAAGGAGTACTAGAATGTTCACAATAGTCCAAACTTGGAAACTACCCAAAGGCCCATCAACAAAACAGTAATACATTTTGGTACATTCACATCATGAGATACTGACAATGATAATGTATGGTATACAGTTGTAGAACGATACGGATCAGCCTTTGAAATTGAGAGTGAAAGAGACCACACACAAAAGAATGTGTGATTCCATTTATATAGTACACAAAAATAGGCAAAACCAATATCTGTTAGGACTTAAAATAGCAATTGCTTTTGGTGGCTTTGGTTAGTAAATGAAATGGAGCAGAGTGTATGTGCTGCTTTTTGATATGGGTGCTGGTTACACTTGTGTTCAGCTTCTGAAATTTCAGTGACCTCTATACATATGTTAATTGTGTTGTGTATATTATATTTAAATAAAAATTTTTTTTTTAAAGTGAGGTTAAATAGTTTAGGAGTGGAAAAAAATGTTCGATCACCGAATAGAAAACATTCCCTAGCACCCTCTCATATGAATACAATTCCTGGGGACTCTATGTATTTAACCTGAATTGCCAATGAAATCTTAGGGAGGAAATGGGGAAAAAGGAAGTTCTAGAATATCTTCAGGATAGAAGCCTCCAGGTTTATTTATCCACTTTGGTTTGATCACTTTCAGTGAATGATGTTTGGAGTATTTATTCCCTGAAGTTTTCAAAACTAAACCACCAGATATTTGTTAGATACCATATATTGTATAAGAAACTGTGCTAGGCAATGTGAGGAGGTATAAGAAGAGTACAGCACTGTTTCTTCCCAAACCAGAGATGAAATGTATGGTCTCTAGTCCTCTGGGTTATGAGAAGTTTCACCTAAGTTTTGGGTGGATGATAAATGTTCAGAGATTGTTGGCAACATTTTGAGGGTGTATGATTTCATCACAGTTTTAAAGGAGTCCTAATCTTCCTCTATTCCCCACCACCATCTTAACAAATGAAGAACCATTGCCAAAAAGTATGCAATCTAATTGGGAAATCCAGCTGGCAAGGCAATTTTGTGATCACTGTACAGTGAACAGTTGCAGTTAAACGGATTACCTCAGCTTAGTTGTGTAAGATTACTAAGTGGAACTCTGGGTAAAATTCTGTGGGATTTAGTAGGTGGCATTTTTCCTGGTCCTGGCTGGCTTGATGTCCTTGTAAGGTCTTCCTTAAGCTATTAGGAAGTTCCTTAAGCTATTCTTCCTTAAGCTTCCTTAAGCTATTATAGTACTGGAAATGAGACTTTTATGGTTAAAAAAATCAAACTAATTATTTGTCACTTTTAAAGTTCCCATACCATTTTATTTTCAAGATAACAAATGTTTATACATGATCCATTTTTGTCTGTCACTGCCCAATTCATAAATAGCACTTAAGAATACCTGAATTTAGAAGATCCCCAAAGAAGCGGATAGCTATAATTGACTACCCAGGAAAATGTACCTAATTAGTATATTGAGCAAGAGTGTCAGTTATAAACATGTTAGCACAATTTCCAAGATATACGAATGAATTTTAGCTGTGAACTATACTAATTTGTAGTACTATAGAGGACTATGCAGTACTATGTGTAGAATCTGTAGTACTATATAGTACTATATGTATTTATGCATCTTGAGTATTTCCATTTCTGTAAGAACATGAATTTTATTATTAGACAAAAGACATATGAAATTCCCATTTAAAAGAACAACCCTACTTTGTGGGTCAAGAAAGACCAATGAATCACAATAACATTGCGGAGGATATAGATTAAGTTGGATACTACCAACTTAGTAAATTGAGTTTAAATTCAATCCTTAAAACAAGTATTACACTGAGTTTAAGTACTTGTCTTTTATCATCTTCTGTCCACCTAAGTATAAATAATACTTTCTTTTCTTTTTATCAGAATTTATACTTCTTCCACTTATAATGGAGACATTTTTGGTTTTGTGTACCGCTTACAGGTCACTTTAACGTCAAATTGCAATAGTATTTTAAATGAGTCATTTTAGTTTATTCTAATTTCAATAACATTCCCCTTGTCCAAAATAGAAGACTGTGGGTAGTTGGTAAACTAGCAACGGCTGTTAAGTCCAGACTACAGTAGACCAGTTTCCTATTTGTTTTTATGCTGCCTGGTTTGTTATGAAAAATCCTGCAGAAGTTCCTTACCTCTTCTTCCTCCTCCTCTTCTGAGCTGTCACCATTCTCACCTTCTTCAGATGAGTCACTACTGCTCTAAAAAAAATGTATATATATGTGAATTCATACATATATGAATGTCTGTGTACATATTTATGTACACATACTTTCCACACTGAAGAAAATTTCCTGCTGATTGAATTAAGATAAAATATGTACAAATATTTACCCTAATTAGTGTTACTATCTTTTTTTTTAGTATTACCATCTTGATTGGTTTATTAGAACAGTTTTCATATGAATCTGAGAAAGAGATATAAGGAGATTGGAGATATATAAAATAAGGTTAGAAAGAGGCATTTCATAGTGATCCAGATATGAAATGAGACATTTCATTTTCAACACCAAAAACACAGGAAATAGGTTGAAACATTTTATATGTAAAAACTAGAGCAATGAATCACAGAATTGCCTAACTCTGCAAGAACAAGAAAGAGGATTATTTGGTTCAATTTATTGTACAGAGAAAGAATCAAGCCTGGAGCAGTTGTGACTTCTCCAACCTGTTCAAGGCAAATGAACTAACACATAGATCATATTATTTTCTTTTCTTTATAAAATAAAAATGAAATGATGATTAGGCTTATTGTGAAATAAAAGTTGTTATTGAATGATTCTTTTAAATAATGAGCTCCTGGTGAATTTAGATTAGAATTTGACTTGAAATTAGATTTACATATAATTTTTAGTATCTTTCAGTCTCATTAAAGCTACTTCATAAAATAAGCCTCTCTATATATATAAATGAAATTTTATATATATGAGGTAAAAATTATGTAAGAGCAAAATTAATTCACTTACTCATTTAGGAGAATTATAGAGTACCATCCCTCTAAAGAGCTCAATATTGAATGAGAATATATTAAACCAAGGAGATGGTATATAAAAATATACCTTAACAAGCTTTGCTACTTTTTAAAGGAAATATAAGTCTAAACACCTGTTACCAGAGACTTTAAGACAGTAGAGGAGATTTTTCATCTTTCTTCCAATGATAAATTGAATTTTTCCTCTCTTTCTGCAACCACTCCTAATGGTACCAGGTAGATAAATGGATACCTGACTTAAGATGCTATTTTCTGCCCTGAAAATCTTAGCTTTGATTCTGATGACCTAGTTAAGTACTGTGGGTCTTAGAAAATACAACTGCAGAAGAACCTTAGGGTTAGAGATCAGATATGAGGAAACATTCATATTCCAGTCCTGCTCAGGGCTGTCCCTGTAGGTCTCATTCTTAAGTGGCCATGCCACACACCCAAGAAAAGGGAATGCTTGTCCCCTTGAGCCAAGAATAACCTTGAGTGGAAACGAGAATAATTAGACCTGCTCTTCCACTGCCATGACCTTAATTTTTGTGCTTTCCCTAGCCCACAGGGTGAATAAAGCACGGTATTACATGTAAACTATTTCTATTTGTTAGCTAATAGAGAGGACAGCATATGTTTACAACATATCCTGTCTCAGTGGGAGTGTTTGAATCTTTTTACAGGCTTCCTCACCCCTGAATCTTTTTACAAGCTTCCTCACCCCTAGCCTTCTTGCTGTCCCAACCACATCAGTCTTCAATTAGTGTCTGCAGTGAGAACAATTTTAAAGCTTTTATGAAATGCCCTGAAGACTTGACATTTTCTTTTTTCCTTTCTTTTATTTATGCCAATTTGTAACAAAGACATATTATTCTTCTGGAAGTCAAATACACACACACACACACACACACACACACACACACACACACCCCATATACACACACATATGTATGTATATATATTTTACCATTACTGCTTTCAACTTCTATCACTCCCATTTATTCAGTCCCAAAAGTGTTTCATGCATTGCTTTGAGAATGAGGGTGGTAGCAAGAGATGAAGTTGGAAACATGGACAGTTTCCCTATGTCAAGCACTGTGATAACTGAGATCAGTACAATAAAAGAAATATAAAGTTTCTGCCCACAAAGAATTCACATATAATTCAAATAACATACGATTCCTAAAAGAAGTAATTTCCTCAATTAAAAATGCTTAGGACATTAAGCTTATTTATGTTTCCATTTCTATAGCCAAGCAGATGATAAACTATAGGCAGACCACTGATAGCCTTATAATTGATATGACATATTTCATGGAAGTTGATATTTTAGAAATGATGATATGTAGAGGTGCCTGGGTGGCTCTATCAGTTAAGTGGCCAATTCTTAATTTCCTCTTGGGTCATGATCTCAGGGTCCTGGAATTGAGCCCCATGTTGGGCTCCATGTTCAGCAGGAGTCAGCTTGAGGATTCTTTCTCCTTCTTCCCCCTACCCCTCTCCCTACATGTGGGCACTCTCTCTAAAATAAATAGATAAATCTTAAAAAAGAAAAAAAGAAAAAAAGAAAATGGTTATATGTAAACACAGATTTGTTTGAATAAAACATAAATTTCATAGCCAATACAGCTTATTGCATTTTTGGGGTGACAATCTGGGCACCAAATACTTGATATATTTAAGAGAATAAATAATACAGAGCTATGAAAAATATATATGTAGACATGTAAGGGAAAAAAATTCTAGAAGTCAAGCTTTGTAAAGTAGAAGAATAGATCATCAATACTAGGTCAGACTGTTGAACTGGGGTGTATAATTTATTGGGTATTTTTATTTAAATTAATTTGGCAGAGAGAGAGAGCAGGAGAGCAAAAGCAGGGGAATGGCAGAGGGAGAGGGAGAAGCAGGCTCCCCACTGAGCAGGGAGCCTGATGTGGGGGCTCAATTCCGGGACCCTGGCACCGTGACCTGAGCTGCAGGTAGTCGCTTAACCAACTAAGCCACCCAGGCACCCTGGGATATTTTTAAAATACAGCTGTCTTGCTTACAAATTCTACACTGTTGAAATGAATTTGTGTGCATATAAATTCTCTAAATATTGTGTATTAAAAATCACTTAAAGATTTTTGAACTTTGAATGTATCAGTAATGAAAAATATAACCTCTCCTAGTATCTTTTCACTATGGCTATTTTAATTGGATCACATTTATATAGCTATAAAAATTTAAAGATGGGAATATCTCTATGTGATATTTTAGAAATATTGTGGAGCTAGCCAGAAATTTAAATTTTTATCATTTCCATTTAGTTTAAGAAAGAGAATGAGGCAAACATTTAAATGAGCACTGTTTGTTTGTGGGTCTGAGGTGTACCAAAGAATGGAAGATAGTTCTGAAAATCCGCAACTCTTGTATCATCTGTGCTCATATTTCTGTGGCCACACACATTCCCCATAATTATTATGGCGTTATAAATACTTTAAGATTATCATTTCCTATCATTGTATGAGTTGGAAATGGGTTAGCCCAACATATTGTAGGATGCTCTGCCAAGCCACTGTGCTGAGGCATCGTTTTCAGCATCTTGACTACTTTTAGCGTCTCAGGAGTCCTGGGTCAAATGGTGTATAATTGGTGCCCTGAACCCAAACTGTATAGTAATAAAAATAGCACAATTCTGGTTTGTTGAGTATTTTAAATCAACACCACACCCTCAAGTTTTCAAAGGTTTTCTTCACTGGTAACCTAGTAAAAACACAAATTCTTATTTTTAGTGTTTGTTATTTTCCTTTTTGTTTACAATTTTTAAGGATGTTTTGTTTTTCTCACAAACATTCTCACAATTCACTTCATGAGTTTCTGTCTTTCCTCTATAATTCTTAAGCTACACTTCTGTTATAGTGACCAACATAGGTCAGAGGTTCAGAAAATCTTCAGCAATCACCACTGATTATCAGGAATGTTTTTAAAAATGGTCTCTGTTGTCTATGAAGTCAGTCTTTTGTTTACCAATTAAAGGACTCTAAATTATCGGATGTTAACAGCTTTATGGCAGTATTGACTCAACTTTAACATGACGATTAGTGGCCTCATCACTGACTTAATTGTCAACAACAGGTAAACTTGTCCATTTCATCAATGCATTAGCCAAAACACCTGAACTCTGTACCAAGGTATTGCTTTTATTGTGTCATTCTAGGCTGGGCCCAAATAATGTGTATATCTCTGCTTTAAAAGAGAACTTAAGAATCAATTTTATTGTATTGCATTAAAAACAATCTTTTTGTAGTAAGTCTTTCTGGCTGACTTTCAGTGAGAATTGAATTTAGTTGTTTTGTAGTTAAATTTGATTCCCTTTATAATGGGTGTGAAAGAAAATTAATTTTTATGCTTACCTGAGCTGGAAATCGTTTTAAAGGAGGATAAAAGTAGGCATGCTTGTAAAGAGAATATTGTGGCCGGTACTTAAAGACCTGCATAAGCAGAATAAATGATATATTCATGTTTAGTGTACAGTAAATCTAGAGGAAGTATATAGTCAGCCAAGAATGTATGCTAAACATAATTACCCCATTTTCTTCAGAATCCTCTACTTTGGCTCTTCGATGCAAATTTTTCATCTGTTTAAAAGAACATTTAGTTATTACTTACTTTCTCTTACATAAAAAGGCAAAAAAAGGAAATAACTAAAGGTTTTTAATATAGAACTTACTGAGAAAGCACAGGCCATTCCCAAAATGCTGAGCAAAATTAAAGCAGTCTTCATTTTGGTGATTGCTTCTGGAATTAATGAAGTGGTAAAATTAATAAATATTAAAACTGAGAGTTTAACTTTTTTACTCATACAGGAAGATGAAGTATGTGTTTTCGTTTCTGTCCAGTTATAGTTTTGACTAATTAAGACCAATTTTCTGGCTTTTATTTTAAAATTGTTCCTTTTTTTTTAAGTGGTAGAAAACTAACTTTACCCATCTGTTTAAGTAATCTTGAGTTCCATATTTGGTTTTACCCTATCTGCTGTGATTTGTCAGGAGCAGACCATTTCATTACTGTAAGGGGCTTAATGCTTGGTATACTTCACATTGGGGCAAGGAGTCTTCCTAGTATCATTGACATAGGAATGTCAGCTAAGGAATTGAATTGTTAGTATAGTTATGTGACCTTTTTTTTTTTATAATTGAAAACTAAGCTAAAATTGAAAACATTTAAATGATTGTGTTTACACCAGTGATTATATATGTATGTATATGTATATGTGTATATATATTCACTCTATATATTGGTTCTGTATGGGTTTTGAACTAAAGTTTTATTTGTAAGATGGAAAATAGGAGCTATTTTCCTATGAATACCTTACAATACTTTGTATTTTCTTTCTGTGTATGAAATGATCCATAATATGTGAAATACTGTTCTCAGCATGTACCACCAAACAGCCATGTCAAAGGATAACTCTATGAGAAGAGTTCATCAGAGTTTCGCCTTGGAATATCAGGGGCAAATTTACTCAAATTAGGTTATTCTCCAGTTCCATTTAAGCTTTCCATAACTAGTGGGGAGATTGTTACAGGATGGATCAAGGGCTTTTCAGGGTCAGGGCAGTAGTCATCATGGAGACTTTCAGTTGTGTGGAAGAATTGAAGATGGACTCTCAGAATGGGAGTAGTTCCCAAACAGTCCTGGGGTTTGTGGCCATGCAAAGATCTCACTTCTACATAGATTCCTCATAAATAAAAAGAGAGGGATAGTAAAATCCTATCCTACTTTAATTTCATTCTATTTGATAAAATCCTATTTTAATAGAGGTTGAATAAAGTTAGCTGAAAGCGTACTAATACCCACCCATTTGCATTGATACATATGTTTAACTGAAAGTATTTAACTGAGAGTGACAGCTTTGGCAACATTTTAGAAGCAATATGTAATGATGATGGCAATTTCCCCATTAACACACTTGGAAAAGTAATACCTAAAATGTATGTATGAAACCCATGTCATGTACTATATTCTGAAGTTTGATTTTGCATGTTGTCGTTTATTGTATCCTTATTGAGTATCTAACACTAAAACATTACACAGAGTAAAATTACACATTATACCTGGAGAAGGTTTCTTGGGTCCTATGTCACACTCTATTTGTGGCAGACTGGGTCTTTTGATTTTGATGCCTACACACTTCCTCGCAGTTTTGTGTACTTTAGTATAAGTTCTTAATAGTCACATGACGATAAATGTGAAGCAGGCCCATATGTCTAAGAAGTTTTTATTGCTATTGGGGTGCTTAAAGTAATACTTTGAACTTTGTTACCCATGATCAAGCTTGCCAGCAAACAGGAAGATTATTGCTCTGCAGCTTAATGAAAGGAGTTGGAATATTTATAATGTCTTAAAGAGCTAAAAACTTAAATACATGGAACTGTAGAAACGGTTTTGATTACATAAATTTCTCGTAGCAAAGCAAACCATAAAAACAACCAGTTGAAAACATAGCTGGAATAATATAAAAAGAACCAAGTGATTCATGTAGGCAGCAATTGGCTGCCTCCATAAATCTCATTTTATTTACTTTGTGATTCATAAAAAACAAAGACGTCTATATTGACTACTACTAACCCAGACAACAATTCAGACATTCTTAAAGGATAGTTTTGAAAATTACAAGTTTTCATTGGGAAAAGTATGATAAACTACCAACATTATTTATTTCTTTAGTACTATATATTTTTCCATACTGATTTTAGAGATACAGGACATTTACACTTTGAAACCGAACATATTGAAAAGACATTGTATGTAATTGAAGTATAGATTAGGCATAATTTATGGTGAAATCTGTAGTCATTGAGGCAGAGTTACAAGTGAAAAATAGTATTTCAGTCAGGTTATCTTGAATACATCACAACGAGGAAACAAATAGTTATTTGTGAGGTGGAGAGATAGAAAGTAGGACACAAAATTTTCTAGTTTATGTGCACAATATTAAGGACTTATTTACATGCACAGGTTAATAAGCTTAACCTTTTGGAAAAAATCTAAACTCTGAGGTACTAGTTTAGTGATAAACAAGTGTTAAATTACATACCATTCTATGTAATTCAATAACATCAATATTAAAATAAAAAATTCAGAGCCAGGTCCAGAGATGAAAATTGTGGAGTGTTCAATTTAAGAAAATGAAGCCATCATAGTAAATCTTACCCTTTTGCAGTTCTGGAGTGAAGAGACAGTCTTACAGGAGTGAGTGACACAGATTGAATATTTCCTCTGCTGTCTCACTCACTCATTTGCTAGCTGTGACTGGCTATAAACTCTTCTTTGCCTTCCAACAGCCAATCGCTGTTATGGGCAAGGTGATGTCAGAATGTGGATTCTCACCAGAAAATCCCCAAACTTCAACACTTTTTCAAGACACAGTCTCAGTTGAATAAACATGAAATGTGGTTCTTGTGCCAAGAGGTTTGCATTGTGGAATTTAATTGAAGGTTTAGATGAAGATGAATAGTTTGAGTTCTGAATATATATAATAATATACTGGATTTGAATTAAAATAAATAGCAAAAGAATTAACCATTTCAAAATTTTATAATTATACAAGTTTTCACTGTTGAAACTTATTGTCATCAGAGACTATCCTACATTATTAATTTAGAAAAAAATAAATAATAGGATGCCTAGGTGGCTCAGTTGGTGAAGCAATTGTCTTTGGCTCAGGTCATGATCCCAGGGTCCTAGGATTGAGTCCTACATCAGGCTGCCTGCTCAGCAAGGAGCCTGCTTCTCCCTCTCCCTCTGCCACTCCTCCTGCTTGTGCTCTCCTGCTCTGTCTCTGTCAAATAAATAAATAAAATCTTAAAAAAAAATAAAGAAAAGGAGCTGAAGAACAGTTAATATTTTAATATCAACTATTGTATATTTTTCCTAAACTATGCTTCAGTGACTCATAAATTAAAATTGATATAAAGTCAATTTCATTCAGTTTATCAAACTTGAATTATTGAGCTTTCCACTGAACCAGGACAGTGGAGAGCCTGTGTTCGAGAACATGAAAAGCCAAATATAAGAAAGATCTGGTCCCTGCCTAAAATTTTCACAGTTGTTTAGAGAGATAGACTTACAGCCATAGGGCATAGCAATGCAAATATCTACAAGGTTTAGACATCAGAACTGGAATTTTCTAGGTTATTAATAAGGGAAAGGTTATCAAGAAAGAAGAGGAAAACATTCTTGGGAATAGATTTAAAGGATACGGAAATGAATGAACAACATAATGACACCAGCACTATCCAATTATTTGCTGAGTGCTCTCATGCTAGTTTTTTACTTGTGCTATTTCAGTCATCCTTCACACACACACACACACACACACACACACACACACACACACACTACTTCAGTGAGATTATTCCCATTCTCCAGGTGAGATAAATGGGGCACAGAGATGGTAAGTATGTTCTGGGTTGCACAGGATAGTAAGTAGGGCAATATAGGGATCAAAGTCAAGTCTAATTCTAGAGTCTACTTCTAATCACTGTATATCCTTGCCGACACATTCAGAAAGCTTCAGAGTCAATAAACTGGAATACGGTGAGTGGAAGTAATGAAAATGAGGGTGGTTGGATAGACAAAGGCTTGATGATGGAGGGGACTGTAGGTTGCATTAACGAATATAGAATCCACCTTGGAAATGAGAGAATAGCAAAGGGTTAAAGCAGAAAAATAATATATTTATACTTGTAACTTGGAAAAATTATTGACAAGGTAGATCTGGGTTGAAAAAGGCAAGACAGCTGTGAAGGAGGGGGGCTCCAAGAAGCTATTTTATTGCTTCTGGAAAGCAATGAGAAAGGTCTGAAATGAGCAGTAGCTGTGGGGGTGGAAAGGATGGAACAAATGAAAGAGATGTTAAAGAGATAAAATTAATGAACTTGTGAAAGTAAGAGAAGTGAAGAAACCTAGAATGACTTCTGGATTTATGGCTTGGGTAATAAGTGGTGAATGGTGGGACTATATTTCACATAATACATAACAGAGTAATTGGTGTAATATAATCACACAGCAAGATGTTAGCAATATATGACATAATGAAAGGAGTAGAAAAGAGAGAATGAAAAGGCTGTGGTTTTGTTCTTGATATTATCACTATGTGAACTCTTTGACAATGCTGAGGCATCAGGTTCATCCATATTTTAAAAATAAGGGGGTTTTGGGGTGCCTGGGGGCTCAGTCAGTTAAGTGTTTGCCTTCAAATCAGATCATGATCCCAGGGTCCTGGCATTAAGTCCTGGGATTAAGTCCTGCTCAGCAAGGAGTCTGCTTCTCCCTCTACTCCTCCCCCTGCTCATACTCACTTGTGTGCGTGCTCTCTTTCTTTCTCTCTCTCTCAAATAAATAAATAAAATATTTAAAAAATTAAAATAAGGGAGGTTTTAGACCAAAAAAGAGCCAGCCCTTGTGTGCCTCTATCACCTGTGAAGCATTTTTGCCAAATAATTGGACTTGAATCTGATGGCCTATATATACCAGGTTAGAGAAAATTTTCATCCCTGTGACTTGTTCATTCTGTAACTGGAAGCCTGTATTTCCCATTGCCCTTCACCCATTTTATTAATCCTTCCACTCTCCTCCCCTCTGGCAACGATCAGTTAGTTCTATTTATGGGTCTGTTTCTGCTTTTTGTATTGTTTGTTGGTTGTTTTGTTACTTAGTTTTCACATATACGTGAGAGCATATGACATATATCTTTCTCTGTTGGACTTATTTCACTTAGTGTAACATTCTCTAGGTCTATCCATGTTGTCACGAATGGCAAGATCTCATTCTATTTTATGGCTGAGTAATATTCTGTTGTGTGTACGTATCACATCTTCTTTATTCATTCATCATTGGACACAGGTTGCTACTATATCCTGGCTATTGTAAATAATGCTGCAATGAGTATTAAGTGTGCATATGTCTTTTTAGATTAGTGTTTCTGTTTTCTATGGGTAAAGAGCTAGTAGTGGAATTACTGGATCATATGGTATTTCTATTTTTAATTTTTTGAGGAACCTCCATACTGTTTTCCATAGTGGCTGTACCAACTTATATTCCTACCAACAGTGCAGTAGGCATTGCATTTTCTTCACATCCTTGCCCACACTTACTGTTTCTTGTCTTTCTGTTACTAGCTATTCTGACAGGTGTAAGTGAGATCTCACTGTGGTTTTGATTTGTATTTCCCTGATAATTAGTGATGTTGAGATCGTCCTTTGTGTCTGTTGACTATTTGTATGTCTTTGGAAAAATGTCTGTTCAGTTCCTCTCCCCATTTTGGGGGTGTGGATAAAGATGAAATAAGAGTGGCTATAAATTGATAATTACTGAATCGATAATACGTTACCATAGGGATTCATTATACTGTTCTTTTCATTTTATGTATGTTGGAAATGGTCTATAAACACTTTTTAATGGAAATAATTGGAAGTAAGTGATCTCTAACGCTTTTTCAATTTCTAATATTCTGTAATCTCTTAGTTTCAATAGGTTATTTAAGCCTGATATATCCTTTCCAGTAACCCTCTAGTCCAGTCAAACTCTACCTTCATGCATGCTCATTGGAGCATTTTTTCTAAAAATCAAAGATCCTTACTAATTCTGCCTTTTCTATGATCAGGGCTGTCTTCACAATACTTTTTGTTTCAGTCTCTTGTCATGATAATCTTTATTTAAGCAAGTTGTTATGAATTGCTTCTCTTAGATGACATATGGATGCACATTCATCTCATTGGCACGCCACAACCAAGTTGCACTGTGTGGTGAGTCATTTCTGAGGAAAGCCCATATTCATTATGACGTATCCCTCTTTCTTACCTACCCCATGTACTCAATTGTCAAATCCTATTAACACAACCCCCACAGTTCTTTGGAATCCAAACTTCTCTCTTCTTTCTTGTTCCTGTTTTTTCAAATCCTCATTACTTCTCACCAGGTTATAGTGGTAATATTCTAATTGTGGGCATGTTGCCTATTTCCCCTTCCAAAATATTCTGTTACCACAAGATTTAGAATCAAAGACTGAGTCCTGGTGGAGTCCTGGTCCTATGTCTTGCTAGCTTTTGACTTGGATGAAACTCTCTCAACATAAAAAGTCTGACCCCAATGGGAGAAGATATTTGCAAATGACATATCAGATAAAGGGCTAGTATCCAAAATCTATAAAGAGCTTCTCAAACTCAACACCCATAAAACAAATAACCCAGTCAAGAAATGGGCAGAAGACATGAACAGACATTTCTCCAAAGAAGACATCCAAATGGCCAACAGACACATGAGAAAGTGCTCAACATCACTCGGCATCAGAGAAATACAAATCAAAACCACAGCGAGATACCACCTTACACCAGTCAGAATGGCTAAAATCAACAAGTCAGGAAATGACAGATGTTGGCGAGGTTGCGGAGAAAGGGGAACCCTCCTACACTGTTGGTGGGAATGCAAACTGGTGCAGCCACTCTGGAAAACAGTATGGAGATTCCTCAAAAAGTTGAAAATGGAGCTACCCTACGACCCAGCAATCGCACTACTGGGTATTTATCCTAAAGACACAAAGGTAGTGTTCCTCAGGGGCACGTGCACCCGAATGTTTATAGCAGCAATGTCCACAATAGCCAAACTATGGAAAGAACCTAGATGTCCATCAACAGATGAATGGATAAAGAAGATGTGGTATATATATACAATGGAATATTATGCAGCTATCAAAAGAAACGAAATCTTGCCATTTACAACGACATGGATGGAACTGGAGGGTATGCTGAGCGAAATAAGCAGTCAATCAGAGAAAGACAATTATCATATGAT
>LNAC01000229.1:1581483-1656074 GCA_002007465.1 Ailurus styani | reverse complement strand
AAAAAAAAAAGTCTGACCCCAACTTTCTTTTCCAATACCATTTATACTTCTTGCCTGCTGGAATACATTGCAGGATGCTCTATGTAAGACTTATGAATAGCCAAGTCAAAAAAGTTGATACTTTAAAAACATATTTTCATATGTGGTCTCTTTGAAACTCTTAATTGATATCTTAACAACTTAGAATTTTCTAAAATAAATGATAAAATTTCTTCCCCTTGATTAGAAAAAATGCTAAAATCTCAGCTCTGCCAACATTCCGTTTATTACTAAATTCTTCTATTATTCCATATCCACACTTTCTCTCGGAAAACTAGATACTACTAAAAGTTAGTAGTATCTAGTTCGGTACCCACACTCATCTTTGCAGTATTCTCCTAAACTGTCTCATCGTCAGCCTGATTGCTCTTTGATATTCCATCCCTGGAAATATTTACCAGTCTAAGATTTCATACCCCTTTAATCCTTTGATTTCCGGAATGCTTTCTGTCTTCTATCCAGGCTTATCTGTTAAACCTTAGTTGAACATAGTTGAAAAACCTAGTTTTTCCATTAATGAGTCTCTGGATCTAGGACTTGTTATAATCAGTGAACTGCTGTCATTTACTGAGCCCTTGTAAGCCCAGTGATAGGAGATAAAACAGGTGTTTTTTTTCCCTCAGAATTTTTAAAAAAGATTTTATTTATTTATTTGACAGAGAGAGAGAGAGAGATCACAAGTAGAAGAGAGGCAGGCAGAGGGAGAGGGGGAAGCAGGCTCCCTGCTGAGCAGAGAGCCCGATGCAGGGCTCCATCCGAGGACCCTGAGATCATGACCTAAGCCGAAGGCAGAGGCTTAACCCACTGAGCCACCCAGGCACCCCTTTTTCATCAGAATTTATAGTCCAGTCAAGCTCTCCCTTACACTTACTTCCCAGGCCTCCTCTGTTTTTGTGGAAGTCCAGTAATGCTTTTCCTAACCCCACCCAGTATTCCAGTAAAATTTTCATGTAATCCATAGCCAGGAATAACAAATATCAAACTCATACCTAATATAAATTCCTGTTTAAGAAGTGTCATGTTCTCTTACTGTGACTTCATGTGGTAGTGGTGGTAGACGTGTGTCTCTGTCATCTGTTTTTTATTGTGAGCTTCTTGAGGGCAAGGAGTGTATCTATTTAAATTACTGTATATAGAATCAGGGAAACCACATCTGTGGTTATTTACATGAAACTGGACATTCTCATAGAAACTGTTTCATCAGGTGAACATTAGTGAGATCCATCAATTGATTCTTTCCCCTTTGTAAAAAACAAGGCAAAGGTTAATACACAATGCTGTTAGCAGATGCTAGATCTAAGGACAGACTAATAGACTGTTCTCTTGAGGTGGTCCCTGTCTCCAAAGGAAAGCTCCTGA
This sequence comes from Ailurus styani, assembly GCA_002007465.1. Classification (NCBI taxonomy): domain Eukaryota; kingdom Metazoa; phylum Chordata; class Mammalia; order Carnivora; family Ailuridae; genus Ailurus; species Ailurus styani. Next base: position 1,654,676 of record LNAC01000229.1, on the reverse strand, counting down.
ATTTGTGTCTCCAAATCTTCTTTATGCAAGATTTGGGAGGAATGAATAACAGTTAAGCCTTGTTGGATATTTCTGTAGCTTTCTGAGGTGTCTTTCTCTTTTTATCATCTACTCTCTCCATTGGCTCTCTTTTATTGGTACTTAATTTTCAAATCTCTTTCATAAAACAGAGAAACAAAAACCCTCCTTCGTCCAACACATTCCCATCCAGCTACTCATACACTTCTCTTTCCTCTTCACAACAAGTTTCTTGAGAGTTGTCAACTTTTAATGACCCAATTTCTGTACTTTCTGCTCATTTCTCAACCTACAACAATATGGGTTTTTGCCCCCACAGCTTTGTGGAAACTTATCTCATAAAGGTTACCAATGACTTCATTCTAGTTAATTAGTGAGAGCTTGTTAGTTAACTGGAACAAACACTTTTCAGTCACTTTCTCTGCTAGCATTGATAACAGTTGACGCCACTGACTGTTTTCTCCTCTTTCAAAAGCTCTGCCTATCGACCACAGGCATAGTACTATATTGTCTGGTTTTCTTCTCAATTGCTTTTTTTTTTTTTTAGGATTTTATTTATTTATTTGACAGAGAGAGACACAGTGAGAGAGAGAACACAAGCAGGGGGACTGGGAGAGGAAGAAGCAGGCTCCCCACAGAGCCTGACATGGGGCTCCATTCCAGGACCCCGGGATCATGATCTGAGTCCACCTCCTTTTCTCATTCTCCAGGGTCTCTTTCGATCTCTTCTATTCACATGGCTTCATTTGCTCATTTGGTTTTTAATATGGATTTTCCTCCTGTGCTTCAGGGTAGGATATCATACTTATAAAGGAAATCTCTACCTGGAAGTTCTAAAAGTACCTCAAATTCCCAACCGCTCTTCCTTCTGTTTCTGTTCCAATTGCTCAAGCTAGAAATTTGGATACCATCCTTATCACTTATCTGTCCATTACCTCTCCCACCTCACTGTAGTCCTGTCAATTCCTGTCAGTTCCACAGCCCTCAAATCTTACTTTCATCCAACACCCCCCCCACCCCCGCCGACCACCACCACTGTTATCTTATTCGAGGCCAGTATTGTCTTACCTGGGTTTATATAAGAACATCTTTACTTTTTCTCCAGTACATTTTCCATACCATGGCCAAAATAAATTTTCTAAAACACCAGTAATACATTTTCAATCTTTGCTTAAAATCATCTATGGCTCTGATACCTTCAGGATAAAATTTAAACTCTCAGTGTTATATAGTCAGTTTCTTGCTTTTACATAAGAATTCAGCCCCACCCTTACACAATCTTGCCTCACACTAAGCTTAAGTCAAGTAATACTAAAGTATTGGATTTCCTTCCCTGTGGCCCATGTCTTTTTCTTGGAGCCTTTATACATGGTATCTTTGTCTGTCTAACTTTGACTTGTTATTCAGGGCTTAGTTCTGAAGTCACATCCTTCAGGAATCCTGTCCTGATTCCTATTCCTGCCTTGGCTGAGTTGGATACCTCTTCTGTCTTTCCAAGCACTCCTTCTCTGTGGTGGCTGGTTGCTTCTTTTTCTTGCTGTTTACATAGATTAGGATTTGTTAAGGACAGGGAGAAGATCTTATTTACCATTGGATCTCCAACTACTCATCACAGTGCCTGGGTAGGGAATTTATTCAGTAAATGTTCTGAATAATGCCTGATTGACTAAGAATGAATGCCTGAAAGACTGACACAGTATTTCACAACTTTTTTTCATTATTGCCCACTAATGACAAAAATTTAATTTAAATTAATGTCTCCCTAAGGAGAAAAATTGAATGCTAAGGAATAAGATTTTGTTGGAAAGAGTTGGGCTTTGAAAGGCCACATGCCACTGTAATAGTAAGAATGGGGAAGGGAATCTATAATGAATTCTAGAAGGCAGTCATAATGTCTGTATCTATACCAGCCACAGTTAAGGAAAGAAGAAACAATCAAAAACTCTTTTCTACATACAGACAGATTAAGGGGTACTTTTGATCTTGCTCTTTATTTAATAATTTTCCTCACCCTTCTTTGTTTTTTTAGCTAGAAGCAAATTTCTACTTACCAGAGTACCGTAACAGAACCTTCTGTTTCATGCTATTACCTAACTATTCAGTAACTTTGTGAATAACCTGATTGTTTCCTGAATGTTCACCTTGTAGGGTTAAAATACCTAATATGAATATTATATATATATATATATTTGTGTGCATGTATGTGTATTTTTATCAAATCAACACATTCTCTAGTGAAAAACTGAAAAATGTTTTCTCAGAAATAATTTCAGAGATTTCACAATGGACAAACATAGTCCTTTAGTTACTAGCTGGGGTTATATTTTTGGTATTTCTTAGGTTTTTCATTGCCTTGGGCCTTTTGCAGTGATCTGCAATAATAACAGTTTGTGATTCCACAGAAAACAAGTCACTGCCAGTCTTTTTTTGTGGTCTTGCTGTAATTTTGTATGATATGGCTCATTGCATTGCATCAACCATAAAGGTTACAACACTCATTGGAAATCTGAGGCCAGCTGGCCATTTGGTGGACTTTTATTGGGATTTACTTTGATATTTTTTGCTTGAATGTGTCCAGTGTGGATTTGTAGAGATACCTCCAGCCTTGCACATTCCAAGCAAATGTTTCCCTTTTGGAAAAATAATTTATGTGTGTCTCATTTTCATGAAGCTAGTTTATCCCCACTACCTGGGTTTTCATCTAGATTTTCTGTCCTTAAAATTTCAGATTTTAGGGCGCCTGGGTGGCTCAGTGGGTTAAAGCCACTGCCTTCGGCTCAGGTCATGATCTCAGGGTCCTGGGATCAAGGCCCACGTCGGGCTCTCTGCTCAGCAGGGAGCCTGCTTCCTCCTCTCTCCTCTCTCTCTGCCTGCCTCTCTGCCTACTTGTAATCTCTCTCTCTGTGTCACATGAATAAATAAAATCTTAAAGAAAAAAAAAAAGATTTGTTAACTATATAAAAAAAAATTCAGATTTTAGGGTTTTTCTTTTTCTTTTGAGATTTTCTAGTTAATTAATTGATTTTTCTATAACCCCAAATAACTTCCTCTGTTGCTATCATGGTACTGTACATATAGGAAGAACTTATTAAATACGACTGAATGAATGACTGATTTTCTTGTATATGACCCTTATTACTGAGGATGAAGTCTTCCCACTCTTCCAGAATTTGAGCTGCAGATGTGAGTTCCTTCCTCTTCCTAATCCTACCTACTTTTACCCTAAAGAATAAAATATCAGTTATTTAGATTCACAATTATAAATGCCTAGGAAATGCATCTCTTAGAGGGATTTTTTTTTTTTTGAGAGGGAGAGAGATAATGGGGAGAGGAACAAAGGGAGAGGGAGAGGGAGAGAATCTTAAGCAGGCTCCATGCCCAGAGCAGAGCCCTAGGCAGGGCTTGATCTCAGAACGCTGAGATCATGACCTGAGCCAAAATCGAGTCAGACACTTAACCAACTAAGCCACTCTGGTGCCCCTCTTAGACAGATTTTTAAACTCAAGATGGTTATACATATATTTTTATATTCTCCCTGCAGAGCCATGTCTCCTTAATTTTTAAAATCTAAAAGAATTTAAAACAACTTATAATAAAATTAAATGGAATAAAGTGATGGTGAGTTAAATGATAGACCAAGTCAGAAATAAAATAAATGAGATTAAGCAAAAAATATAATAACTCTGGAAAACATGATTTTTTTTACTTTATCTTTTCAGTGATCCCAGATTCATTGTAAAACATAATCTTTTATTACTATCATCACTATCACTATTAAAAATGTTGAAATGCCTATTTTTACCTGTCTTCCTCTTGGATGAACAACCTCTATATGTAAAAAGAGAAAAAAGAGTCTGAGATTCTTTTCATTTTTAGATAGAAATATCTAAAAACGTAGATGTAGTCATTCCTTGATAGAAATATAAAATTAAGTAACAGCCCAAATAGGCCAGATTTAGTATTTCCATCAAAAAAGGAAAATAGTAGATACAATTATGGGATGGTAGAATAGAGAGCACATTAAAAGTCAAGTTTTGTAATCTAATTTTACACTATTAGAAAAATTTGCCAAAACACCTGGAATTCCTTATTTTTCTTTAAATCTGATGAGCTGGCATCAGGAAATGATGTCTTCCCTTGGTGTTGTAGCTTTCCATCTAGGGTGGGGGTCAAAGGATTTGCCTATAGTTTCAGGCTGATTCAAACCAGAGCCAGGTCCTCCTTGTAATTATGTTTTCCTGTAATAGTTCAAAAGCTGCTGCTCCACATTCAAGTTCATACTTAATTAAGGTAAATGGGCTGAGTCTCTGCTTCTGTTGGTGCTACTGTGTCAAAGAGTGAAAAGCCACCACCCGTGGAGACCAGACATGGTCTTTGTGGTGGAAGGCGTGCTGGCCACCATAAGAGACAGAAGTTCCCTATGGATTTGGATGTTTTAGGAACTTCTGTCTCTCATGGTGGCCAGCACGCCTTCCACCACAAAGACCATGTCTGGTCTCCACGGGTGGTGGCTTTTCACTCTTTGACACAGTAGCACCAACAGAAGCAGAGACTCAGCCCATTTACCTTAATTAAGTATGAACTTGAATGTGGAGCAGCAGCTTTTGAACTATTACAGGAAAACATAATTACAAAATGAATGAAGCTAGAGAGTATTATGCTAAGCAAAATAAGTCAGAGAAAGACAAATACCATATGCTTTCATTCATACGTGGAATTTAAGAAACAAAACAAATGAACCTAAGAGGAAAAAAAGAGAGGAAAACCAAGAAACAGACTCTTAACTATAGAGAACAAACTGATGGTTACCAGAGGGGAGGTTGGTGAGGAATGGGTTAAATAGGTGATGGGGATTAAGGAGGGCACTTGTGATGAGCACCAGGTGTTATATAGAAATATTGAATCACTAAATTGTACTAATATTACACTGTATATTAGTGTACTAATTTACAGTGTACGTTAACTAACCGTAATTTAAATGAACATTTAAGAAGTTGGTAGTAGTTTCTATTTAGTACTAGAGGGGAACTTCACAGAAGAGCAGATTATTTTAGAACAATCAAATCTAAAGGACTGTAAAGAAGGCAATGGAGTGTATCAAATGAAGTACTGGATTGCAAGGGGATGACTGTCTAGCTCAGGGGCACTGTGGGGACATTACAAGCATAATGCCAGCAATAGCTGGGTAGAAGGGGTAAGAGTGGAGGGTGGAAGCAAAGATGATGACAGAAAAGGATGGATCTAATGGAAAAACTAAACATCTTACTGTGCCTAATTGTAAGAAAGGCACAGAAAATTCAGAGCTTAACAAAGCTCTTCTATGAGACTAGTGGGAGAAAAATTTTTTTTCCTCATTTGTTTTCTAAAGTAAAGTTCATATTTCAGGTTAGACTTTGGTTAACACAATCTAGACATTTATCCCAAAATATGAAGAATTAATGATTATCATTTTCTATAACACATTTTTGCTAAGTAATAATATTCCTTTACTGCCTCTTCATTATTCTCTGTACCCTTTTATTTATACTTTAATGTAACTATTTAATTTATAACTAGATTCAGTGTTATATGGATTTTCAGTCACCTTATAGTAAATGTAAAAGACATTTTAAACACTCCTGAAGTAATCTCTATATGTCAATAACTCTAATTTATTCTTTATAAATACCATGTCACAAATGGTATGTTTTAATAAATGCCTTTGATCATGATGTGAAGACCATCTTCTTCCTACTGAGCCACTCAGATGGTGAAGGAATCACCCCCAACTTGATAAAATAGTGTACTACTTATACTTAAGACTATTAATCACTCAACAGAATAATGAAGGAAATTGAAATTGATATAAATTGTACATGTAGGGTTTCAGGGCAATATCGTTTTTAATAATACATCTGGGAAAAGTGAGAGAAATTGTTTCCTGGAGCAGAATGAGTCGATAGTGTTCTTTGATCAAAGCAGAACAATGAGTTACATTTTCTGGTTAACACTCTACTCTGTATTACTTTGAAGTGTCTTTTCTTCCACTCTTCTGATTTTTATTCCATAGATTAGTTTTGCCTTCTGTTGAACTTTATAGAAATGGAATTATATAGTAAATCTCCCTTTGTATCTGACTTCTTTTGCTGAGCATAACGCTTTTTACACCCATCAATTTTGATGCATATATCAGCAGTTCAATTTTTATTGATGAGTAGTATTCTATTATATAAATACACTACAGTTTGTTTTTTCATACCCCTGTTGATGGACATTTGGTTTATTTCCTTTTCTATCATGAAAAGAGCTGTAGTCAACATTGGTATACCCTTCTTTTTATATTTAATTTTATTTTTTTATTACATTCAATTGGTCACCGTAGAGTGTATCATTAGTTTTTGAGGAATAACACAGAGGACCACAGAGGAAGAGAGGAAAAACTGAATGGGAAGAAATCAGAGAGGGAGTCAAACCAAGACAGACTCTGGACTCTGGTGTACTCTTTTAATGGACATACGACATGTTTAACTTTAAATTTAAGTTGTAATGAAGTTAGAGCATTGGTACTTAAAATTAAGTAAGTGGCTATCTTGAGTAGAATCAGACTATAAAAGAGATGGACAAAGGCCAATGCAATGTATTAATAGGTCTATAATTAATAGTGTCTATAACACCAAAACACACTAAGAGCTGCATACTGCAGTGCTCTCAAATCAGCTCTGAGCACTTCAGCCCAACTGTGTTGAGAGCTGTCATGGGAATAAGTAGACATCAATTAGAGTGATAGTGTGGAAAGACATACTTAGAGCCAGACATACTTAGGTTAAGTTCTGGCTCAGTGACTTAGAAATTAATTAACCACCGTGAGCCTCAGTCTTTTCATCTGTAAAGTAATTCCCACCTTGATAAGTAAAAGAATTAAATGGGATGTTCTAGTTAAGGTCACAGAAAATTTAATTTGTATAAAATGTATCAGAGGTAGCATAATTTATGTATCAAAATTAGGCAAAATATGTTGAGGCTGTAATTTGAGTACTGGCTCATATCCTACAGATAGTGACATGATTTAAATTAAAAACATTTTTTGCATTGTTTTACGTAGATGATTCTATGGTCGAACTTACATAAGAAATATATGCACTAAAGTAGACATACTCTGATGGATAAAACCCCCTAATGTTTTTGGTTTAATAAATAAAATCCCAGTCTGGGTTTTTCTGTCTGGTGGTAGAATTGGGGCCTCTACTCCATACCTTCCTAAAGACCCAGGCATTTGAAGGCTCTGGCATCTATAATATAGGAGCTTCTAAGTCATGCTTGCTATTGGTTCCTTATAGCAGATGGGGGGAAGAAAGCAGATCATACTGTGGGAGATTTATTTTGGAGAACAGAACTAGAAGTGATGTGTATCATTTCCACTCTTAAATACAGAGTATAAACTGGTGATTACCAGAGGGGTGGGGGTGAAGGTGGCCCCCCACCTATGAGCAAAATAGATGAATGGGATTAACAAGTACAAACTTCCAAAATGGCTGCATCAATTTACATTTCCACCAATAGTGCATGAGGGTTCCCTTTTCTCCACATGAACACCAATTTATTATTTCTTGTCTTTTTTTAAAAAAAAAGATTTTTATTTATTTATTTGACACAGAGAGAGAGAGATCAGATCACAAGTAGGCAGAGAGGCAGGCAGAGAGAGAGGAGGAAGCAGGCTCCCCACTGAGCAGGGAGACCAATGCGGGCCTCGATCCCAGGACCCTGAGATCATGACCTGAGCTGAAGGCAGAGGCTTTAACCCACTAAGCCACCCAGGCGCCCTATTTCTTGTCTTTTGATACTAGTCATTCTAACTTTTGTGAGGTAATCATAGAGTAGGCAATTAGTTAGACTTCAGCTGGAGGCAAAGACAGTGATATATAGGTGACACATTAGAAGGCTGAGAGCAAAACACCCTGACTTTATGGCTTTTACTATCCTGACCTTATGGCTTCCAACACCCCAAAGCTGACAGACCAAGAGCCACAGGTACAAAACATGTGCTTTCCTCTTCAGCTTCTGCCCCAGGGTAACCTATAGCTTCATTATAGTATATTTACAGTATGGTTTCAGCCCTTCCACTCCACCCCCCCATGGGGGGAGATGGCCATGACCCATAACCTCTGCAAATATTAAAAGAAAAAACAGCCCTAACTCCAGTACATTTGCCACTTCTGGGCCTACCTACTCTCCCTTCTTGAGAGTGTGGTGTCCCTAGTAAACTGCTTTGTGCTTGCTACCTTCCTCTAGCTGTCTTTTTTTGAGCATGGATCCTCACTTAATCTTCCATGGGGAATCCAAGAACCAACACCTCCATTCACACAATGTAGACTCTTCCACCAGTAACAGTGATAATTTCATTATGGTTTTGATTTCTATTTCCCTGAACGTTAGTGATGTTGACCATCTTTTCATGTGTCTCTTGGCCATCTGTATGTCTTCTTTGGAAAAGTATCTATGTAGATCCTCTGCCCATTTTTTAATCAGATTTGTTTGTTTGGTTTTGGTGTTGAGTTGTATAAGTTCATTGTATAGTTTGGGTATTAACCCTTTTTTTTGCAAATATGTCCTCTCATTCAGTAATTTGCCTTTTCATTTTGTTGGTGGTTTCCTTTTCTTTGCAAAAGCTTTTTAGTTTGATATAATCCCATTGTTTGGTTTTGGTTTTGTTTTTCTTGCTTGAGGAGACAAATTTAAAAAAAATATTGCCAAGACTGATGTCCAAGAGTCTACTGCCTATGTTTCTTTTAGGAGTTTTATGGTTTCAGGTCTTACATTAAGGTTTATAATCCATTTTGAGTTTATTTTTGTATGATATAAGAAAGTGATCCAGTTTCATTCTTTTGCATATAGCTCTTAACTTTTCCCAGCAGTGTTTATTAAAGAAACTGTCTTTTCCCCATTGTATATTCTTGCCTCCCTTGTTGTAGATTAATTGGCCATAGAAATGTGGGTTTATCTGGGCATTACATTGATCTGTGTACCTATTTTTGTGATAGTACCATACCATTTTAACCACTATAGCTTTGTAGAATAGTTTGAAATCTGGGAGTATGATACCTTCAGCTTTGTTCTACTTTCTCAAGATTGCTTTGGCTATTTAGGGTCTTTCATGGCTCCATACAAATTTTAGGATTATTCTCAGTCTGTGAAAAATGCTGTTGGTATTTTGATAGATTGCTTTGAATCTATAGATTGCTTTGAGTACTATGAGTTATTTATTAAAATAACTATATTAATTTTTCCAGTCCATGAGCCTGGAATATCTTTCCATTTATTTGTGTCATCTTCAGTTTCTTTTATCAGTGTCTTCTGGTTTTCAGAGTAGAGATCTTTTATGTCTACGATTAAATTTTTTAGGTATTTTATTCTCTTTGGTACAATTGTAAATGGGATTGCTTTTTAAATTTCTCTTTCTGCTAGTTCATTATTAGTGTAAAGAGACAGAACAAAATTTCTGTATATTAATTTTGTATCCTGCAGCTTTACTGAATTCATTATTTGTTCTTACAGTTTTTTGGTGAAGTCCTTAAGGTTTTCTTTCTATAGTATCATGTCATCTGCAAATAATGACACTTTTACTTCTTGACCAATTTGGATGCATTTTCTTGTCTGATTATTGTGGCCAGGACTTACAGTACAAGTGACAAGAGTGTACATCTTTGTCTTGACCTTAGAGGAAGAGTTTCAGGTCTTTACCATTAAGTATGATGTTAGCTATGGGTTTGTCATATATAGTCTTTATTATGTTGAGGTATGTTTCCTCTCTACCCACTTTGTTCAGAGTTTTTATCATGAATGGATGTTGAATTCTGTCTAATGCTCTTCTGTGTCTATTGAAATGTTCATGTGACTTTTTCCTTCATTTTGTTAATGTGTTTTAGCATGATGATTGATTTGTGGATATTAAACCATTCTTGCATATTTGCAATAAATCCTACTTTTCACAGTGAATGATCCTTTTAATATATTATTGAATTCAGCTTGCTAATATTTTCTTGAAGATTTTTGCATCTATGTTTGTCAGGGACATTGAATAGTAATTTTCTTCTTTTGTAGTGTCTTTCATTTTGGTATCAGGGTAATTTTCTTCTTCAATTTTTTAGAATATTTTGAGAAGGATAGGTATTAACTTTTCTTTAAATGTGGGTAGAATTCACCTGCAAAGTTGTCTAGTCTTAGACTTTTGTTTGTTTGAAGTTTTTGATTACTGATTCAGTTTCGCTACTAGTAATCAGTCTGTTCAGATTTTCCATTTCTTCTTGATTCAGTTTGGAAAATCTTATGTTTTAGGAATTTGTTATTTTTTTTCTAGGTTGTCCAGTTTGTTGCATGTTATTTTTTTGTAGCAGTCTCTTAAAATCTTGTAACTACTCTTTCTGTTTTATTTCTTTGAGTCCTGTTTCTTTTTTTCTTGACTAGCCTTGCTAAAGGGTTATCAATTTTGTCTTTTCAAAGAACCAGATCTTAGTTTATTTTTTATATTTTAAATCTTCGTTTTATTTATTTGTGCTCTCATCTTTATAATTTCTTTTACTAACTTTGGGTTTCATTTGTTCTTCTACTTCTTTTAGTTGTAAGGTTAGATATTTATTTGAGATTTTTATTTTTCTTTTTAATTTGTCTTCATGTATTTTTTAATTTCCTCTTTGACTTCTTTGTTGACTGGTTATTTAGGAGCATGTTATTTAGATTCCATGTGTTTTTTTTTCCAAAACTTTTTTCTTGGAATTGATTTCTGTTTTCACATCTAGTTGTGGTCAGAAAAGATATTTGATATACTTGCATTTTTGATATAATTTATTTTTAATTCAAGTATAATTAACATACAGTGATATCTTAGTTTCATGTGTAATATAATGATTCAACAATTCTATACATTATTGAGTGGACATCATGATAAATGTCCTAATCCTCTTCACCAATATCACCCATACCTGAAACTACCAGTTTATTCTCTGTATTTAAGAGTCTGAGGTTTTATTGTCTCTTTTTCTCTTTGTTTTGTTTCTTAAATTTTATGTAGTATTTGTCTTTCTCTGATTTATTTCACTTAGCATTATACCCTCTAGATCCATCTCTATTGTTATAAATGGCAAGATTTCATTCTTTTCTATGGCTGGGTAGTATTTTATTGTATACATATATATCACATCTTTATTCTTCTGTTGGTGGACTCTTGGGTTGCTTCCATATCTTGGCTATTATAAATAATACTGAAATGAACACAAGGGTGCATTTATCTTTTCAAATTAGTGTTTTAGTTTTCTTTGGGTAAAAACCCTGTAGTGGAATTACTGAATCATACAGTAATTCCATTCTAGATTTTTTTATGCCTTATATCTCATGTCTTTATTTTTTTATGTTGAGTTGTCCAGCATACAGTACATCATAAGTTTTTTGATGTAGTGTTCAATGATTCATTAGTTGCATATAACACCCAGTGCTCATCACAACATGTGCCCTCCATTCTTAANGCATTTATCTTTTCAAATTAGTGTTTTAGTTTTCTTTGGGTAAAAACCCTGTAGTGGAATTACTGAATCATACAGTAATTCCATTCTAGATTTTTTTATGCCTTATATCTCATGTCTTTATTTTTTTATGTTGAGTTGTCCAGCATACAGTACATCATAAGTTTTTTGATGTAGTGTTCAGTGATTCATTAGTTGCGTATAACACCCAGTGCTCATCACAACATGTGCCCTCCATTCTTAATTTTTGAGGGACCTTCATACTCTTTTCCACACTGGCTGCACCAGCTTGCATTTCCCCAACAGTGCACAAGGGGACTTTTTCTTCATATCCTCTCCAATACTTGTTACTTCTTTTGGGTTTTTTGTTTGTTTGTTTGTTTGTTTTTTGGGTTTTTTGTTGTTGTTGTTGTTTTAGCCATTTTGACAGGTGTAAGGTGATATCTTATTGTGGTTTTAACTTGAATTTACCTGATGATGAGTGATGTTGAGCATATATATTTTCATGTGTCTGTTGGCCATCTGTATGTCTTCTTTGGAAAAGTGTCTATTGAGATTCTCTCCCCATTTTTAAATTGGATTGTTTGGTTTTTTGGTATTGAGTTATATAAATTCTTTATGTGTTTTGGATGTTAACCATTTATTAGATATATCATTTACAAATATCATCTCCCATTCAGTAGTTGGTCTTTTAGTTTTTTTGATTATTTCTTTCTCTGTGCAAAAGCTTTTTATTTTGGTGGTATCCCAGCAGTTTCATTTTACTTTTGTTTCCCTTGCTAAAAGAGACATATCTAGAAAACTGTTTCTATGGCTGATGTCCATGAAATTACTGCCTATGTTTTTTTTTTTTCTAGGATTTGTATGGTTACAGGTCTTACATTTAGGTCTTTAATCCATTTTCAGTTTATTTTTGTGTGCTGTGTAAGAACGTGATCTAGTTAGTTTCATTCTTTTGCATGTAGCTGTCCAGTTTTCCCAGCACCATTTGTTGAAGAGACTGTCTTTTTTCCATTTGCATATTCTCATCTCCTTTGTCATAGACTAATTTACCTGATAAGCATGGGTTTATTCTTTTTTTGTTAGTTTGTTTTTGTTTGTTTTTGTTTATTTTTTGTTTTTTTAATTTTTTTAAGCATGGGTTTATTCTGTTCTATTAATCTATGTGTCTGTTTTTGTGCCAGTACCGTACTTTTTTGCTCACTATAGTTTTGTAATATATCTTGAAATCTGAAATTATGATACCTCCAGTTTTGTTCTTCTTTCTCAAGACTGCTTTGGCCATTTGAAGTCTTTGTGGCTTCATACAAATTTTAGGATTATTTGTTCTAGTTCTTGAAAATGCTATTCATATTTTGATAGGGATTGCTTTGAATCTGTAGATTGCTTTGAGTACTATGGACATTTAAACAATATTAATTCTTCCAACCCATGAGCATGGAATATCTTTCTACTTGTGTGTCATCTTCAGTTTTTCATCAGTGTTTTATAGTTTTAGTTGTACAAGTCTTTCACTTCCTTTGTTAAGTTTATTTCTAAGATTTTTATTCTTTTTGGTGCAATTGTAAATGGGATTATTCTCTTAATTTCTCTTTCTGCTCCTTCATTATTAGTGTTTTAGAAATGCACAGATTTCTGTATATTAACTTTGTATCCTTTGACTTTGATGAATTCATTTATTTGTTCTAGTAGATTTTTGATGGGATCTTTAGGGTTCTCTATATATAATATATCATCTGCAAGTAGTGAAAGTTTTATTTCTTCCTTATCGATGAAGATGCCTTTTCTTTCTTTTTCTTGTCTGGTTTTGGTGGCTAGGACTTTCAGCACTGTGTTGAATGAAAATGGTGAGAGTGGACATCCTTGTGTTGTTACTGATCTTACAGGAAAAGCTCTCAGCTTTTGGCCATTGACTATGGTATTCGTTGTAGTTTTTCAATATGTGGACTTTATTATGTCGAGCCATGTTCCCTCTAGACTTATTTGTTGAGGGTTTTTATCATGTATGGATGTGGTATTTGTCAAATACTTTTTCTGTTTCTATTAAAGTGATCATATGGTTTTTATCCTTTCTCTTGTTAATGTGATGTATCATGTCGGTTGATTTGCAAATATTGAACTACACTTACATTTCTGGAATAAATCCCACTTGATTGTGGTGAATGATTTTTTGAAAATGTTGAAAACAATTTGCTAATATTTTGTTGGGGATATTTGCATCTATGTTTCTCAGAGATATTGGCCTGTAGTTTTCTCTTTTTTTGTAGTGTCATTATCTGGTTTTGGTGTCAGGGTAATGCTGGCCTCACAGAATGAATTTCAATGCTTTCCTTCCTCTTTTATTTTTTGGATTAGTTTGAGAAGAATAGGTTTTAACTTACTTAAATGTTTGGTAGAATTTACCTGTGAAGCTGTCTGGTCCTGGACTTTTCTTTGTTGGGAGTTTTTTAATTACTAATTCAATTTCATTGCTAGTAATGTTTATGTTCAAATTTTCTGTTTCTTCCAGATTCAGTTTTGGGAGATTATATATTTCTAGAAATTTATTCATTTCTTCTAGGTTGTCCATTTTTGGGGCATACAGGTTTTTATAACTTAATGACTTAATCCTTTGTTGGTTGTTATTTCTCCTCTTTCATTTCTGATTTTATTTGAGTTTTTAAAATCAGTCTGGCTAAGGATTTATTAATTTTGTCAATCTTTTCAAAGAACCAGCTACTGGTTTCATTGATCTCTTATATTGTTTTTTTTTTTTTATTCTCTATGCCCTTTATTTCTGCTCTTAAATAGTCAAAAGACACTTTTAATCTCCTTTTCATTTACTTCCTTATTTCAGCTGGCTTGGAGATTTGTTTGCTCTTCTTTTTCTAGGTCCTTTAGGTGAAAGGTTAGGTTATTTGCAATTTTTCTTGCTTCTTGACATAGGCCTATATTGCTATAATCTTCCCTCCTAAAACAACTTTTGCTGCATCCAAAGATTTGGGGCTGTTGTGTTTTCATTTTCATTTGCCTCCATGTATCTTTTTTATTTATTCTTTGATTTCTTGGTTGACCCATTTATTGTTTAGTAACATGTTATTTAGCCTTCATGTGTCTGTGTTCTTTCCAGAATTTTATTTATTTTTTTGTGATTCATTTCTAGTTTGATACTGTTGTAGTTGGAAAAGATGCATGATATGATGTCTTTTTAAATTTAATACTTGTTTTGTGGTCTAGCATGTGATTTATTCTGGGGAATGTTCCATGTGCATTTGAAAAGAATGTATATTCTGCTATTCATGATGGAATGTTCTGAATATATCTGTTACGTCCATCTGGTTCAGTGTGTCATTCAAAGCCACGATTTACTTGTTGATTTTCTGTCTGGATGATTTATCCCTTGATGTAAGTGAGATGTTAAAGTCTCCTACTATTATTGTATTATTGTAAATTTCTTTCCTTAGGTCTGTTAATGGTTACTTTGTGTATTTAGGTGCTCCTATGCTGGTGGATAGTATTTAAAATTATTACTTCCTCTTGTTGGATTATTGTCTTATCATTATGTAGTGTCCTTCCTTGTCTCTTGTCAAAGTCTTTGTTTTAAAGTCTGTTTTGTCCAGTATGAGTATTGCTACTCCAATTTGCATGGTAAATATTTTCCCATTCCTTCATTTTCAGTTTGTATGTGTCTTTAGGTCTGAAGTGAATCTCTTGTAGGCAGCATATAGATGGGCCTTGCTTTTTTATCCATTTGGTTATTCTGTGTTTTTTGTTGGAGCATTTAGTTTATTTGCATTCAAAGTAATTATTGATAGGTATGTTTATTGCCATTTGCTACTTATTTTACAGCTGCTTTTGTATTTCTTTTCTATTCCTTTTTTCTCTTGTTCTCTTCCCTTGTCGTTTGATGGCTTTCTTTAGTGATATGCTTGAATTTTTTTCACTTTATTTTTATGATCTATTAGTTTTTTTAGTTCGTGGTTACCATTAAGTTCATGTATAACATCTTAGGCATCCAGCAGTCTATATTAAGTTGATGATGGCTTTAAGTTTAAACTCATTCTAAGAACACTAAATTTTTATTCTCCCCCCAATGTTTTATGTATATGAAGTTATTCTTTACATACTTTTGTGAATCACTTCAGTGATTTTTATAAATATAATTGATTTTACTGCTTTTGTGCTTTAACCTGTGTACTGCTTTTGTAAGTGATTAATCTACTACTTTTGTTATGTGTATATATACTTGTGAAAGTCTTTCTGTTCCTAATTTTCTTACCCCTGACTATGGCCTTTTCTTTCCACTTAAAGAATTTCCTTTAATGTTTTTTTATAAAGCTGGTTTAGTGGTGATACATTCCTTTAACTTTTGTTTGCCTGGGAAACTCTATCTCTCCTTCTATTCTGAATGATAGCCTTTCTGGGTACAGTATTCTTGGTTGCAGGTGTTTTCCTTTCAGCACTTTGAATACATCATTTCACTCCCTTCTTTCCTGTTGAAAGCTCAGCTGATAGCCATAAGGCTATAAGGTTTCCGTTGTTTTTAACTGTTTCCTTTTCCCTTCCTGCTTTTAAAATTCTTTCTTTATCACTACTTTTTTTTAAGATTATTTATTCATTTATTTGACAGAGCGATCACAAGTAGGCAGAGAGGCAGACAGAGAGAGAGCTGAGCAGGGAGCCTGATGCAAGGCTCGATTCCAGGACCCTGAGATCATGACCTGAGCCGAAGGCAGAGGCTTTAACCCACTGAGCTACCCAGTGGCTCACTACTTTTTGCCATTTTAGTAATTGTGTTTTGATGTGAATCTCCTTGGGTTGATTTTGTTGGGGGTTCCTTGTGCTTCCTACATCTGGATTTCTGTTCTCTTCCCCAGGCTTGGGAAATTTTTAGGTATTATCTCTTCAAATCAATTTTCTACCGCATTTTCTCTCTTTACTCTTGGGATCTCTATAATGCAAATATTATTATACTTGATGGTGTTACCGAGTTCCCTTAACCTATTCTCAACTTTTATTTATTTTTTCTTTTTCCTGTTCAGCTTGGATGTTTTCCACTACTCTGTCTTCCAACCTCCTGATTCATTCTTCTGATTTTTCTAGTCTACTATTTATTCCCTCTAATATGTTTTTAATTTCAGTTATTGAGTTTTTCATCTCGGATTCTTTTTTATATTTTCTCTTTGTTGAAGGTCTCACTGAAATCCTCCACTCTTTTCTCAAGTCCTGTAAATATCTTTATGACTACTACTTTGAATTCTCTATCAGACATGTTGCTTGTCTCTATTTCATTTAGCTCTTTCACTGTGATTTTGTCCTGTTTTTTTCATTTGGGACATATTCCTCTTTTGTCTAACTCTCTTTTTCTGTGTATTAGGAAAGTCCACTGTGTCTCTTGATCTCGAAAGTAATGGCCTTATGAAGAAGAGGTCCTGTGGTACCCTGCAGTACAGTACCTCTGTCCAGCAGAGCCATGCTCTTCAAGGGTGTCTCTCATGTGTGTTTTGTGTACCCTGCTGTTGTGGTTGAGTAACATTTGCCTTCAGTACAGTCTGTTGCAATAGTCCATTTTATCTGTTTTGGGTAGCATTTGGTCCCTATGTTGTTAAAGGACCAGTCTGGGGCCACCTTTGGCTTGTTGTTGGGTCAGACCACATACCTGCCCTTGGCCTGTTTACTGTAACTGTGGTTACACCAAACTGCAGGATGCTTTCCCTACATTGTCCCCTGAGAGTCTTTTGTTGGTGGGTGCAGCCTGCAGTCAGGCCAGATGTCTGCCTCAAGTGTCTTTTGGGGTTAGAGTGACTCTAAACTATAGAGACCTCTCTTTGAGATGCCCCCTGTGAGGTTTTTGTCAGTGAGCAGGGTCAGCAGTCATCTCAGATGTCCATCCCCAGCCCACTGCTGGGGCTGCAGTCACACTGATGTGTATTGTTATCTTCCCCTCTCCTCAGGGCAGGAGTCACTTTGGTGTGATTCTGGCCACTTTCTGGCCTTCTTGCGCAATCAGGTGCCGCTTTAGATGGATTCTTGCTGAGTGGGTTGGGTTGGGTGGGGTGGGTCTGTGGGATAATGGGTGCAGGGTGCATGGTGTCAACATACTTAGGTGGTAAGTATTTTCTCTGGTTCCCACAGGTGTCTGGGATATCAAGGCTGGGGTGGGTCAGGGTAAAGAAATGTCTTTACCTTATTCCCGGAGAAGTGTCCTAAAGATTTCTGCCCTTCCATTGCAGTTTCTGAGATTAGCAAATAAACCTCCTTTCCACTTACCCCAGATACTTTTTAAATTGCTGCTTCTATATTGTATCCTGAGGGGTTGTTATGCTATTTAAGGGCAGGAACTGTTTTCTGTAGCCCTCTGGCTCTCCTAGAATCAAGCCCACTGATTTTTAAAATTCTGGGTGGTAAGCCCCACTGAGTATAAAAACTCTCAAAGTTAACCGCCTCTGGTTTTCAAAGCTGATGTTATGCGGACTTGTCTTCCCAGTTCAGGTCACTCATGTCTGGGGTACCTGGTGTGGGACCTATTCCTCTCTGTTCTCCATGCTGGTGATACTCCTTTTTGTGGTTAGTCTAACAGGTTAGTTTGGTTACCCACCATGTCTCTTCCCTTACTACTGTTTTTTTTTGGTGTGGTTTCCTCTCTATGATTAGCCATAGAAAATCTGTTCTATCAGTCTTTGGTTCATTTTCTAGGTTAATTACAGTGATATGGATATTGTCTAGGTATATCTATAGGATGAGGTGAGCTTGGTATCCTCCTACTCAACCATCTTCTCATTCTCCTATCTGTTATGATTTCGGTCTTTTAAAAATTTATTGAGACTTGTTTTGTAGCCTACTGTGATCAGTCTTGGAGAATGTCCCATGTGTAATTCAAAAGAATGTGTATTCTGCTGGGTTTTTAAGAATATTCTGTATATATCCGTTAATCTACCTGGTATAATGTGTTGTTCAGAGCCACTGTTCCTTTATTGATTTTCTGTCTGGATAATCTATTCATTGATGTAAGTGGGGTATTAAAACCCCCTGCTATTATTGTATTACTGTCAATTTCTCCTACTATGTCTGTTAACGCTTTATATGTTTAGGTGCTTCTATGTTATGCAGAGGCAATTGTTATATTGATCTTGGTGGATTGATCCCTTTATTATTATATAATTCTCTTCTTTGTTTTCTTTCTAGTCTCTGTTTTAAAACATATTTTGTCTTCTGTGAGTATTGTTACCCCAATTTTTTTTCATTTCTGCTTGCATGGAATATTTTTTATTAGAGCATTTAGGCTATTTACATTTAAAGTAATTATTGATAGGTGTGTACTTACTGCCATTTTGTTCATTGTTTTCTCGTTGTTTTTGTAGTTCTTTTCTGCTTTCTTCTCTTGTTCTTTTCCCCATGACTGATGACTTCCTTAGTGTTATGCATGGATTCCTTCTTTACTTTTTATGTACCTATTATAGATTTTTGATTCTGGTTACCATGAGGTTCATTTATAACATCCTGTATATATAGCACTCCATTTTAAGTTCATGGTCACTTAAGTTTGAGAAGATTGTAAAAACACTGTATTTTTACCTTCTCCCCCCATGTTTTATGTATTTGATGTCATGTTTTCCATCTCTTCATTTTGTGAATCCTGAACTTATTGTAGATAGAGTTGATTTTACTACTTTTGTCTTTTAACCTTCATACTAGTTTCACAAGTAATTGATCTACTACCTTCACTATATGTTTGCTTTTACCAGTGAAGTGTTTTCTTTCATAATTTTCTTACTTCTAGTTATGTCCTCTTCTTTTCCACTTAAAAAAGTGCCTTTAACATTTTTTGTAAGGCCTATTTCATAGTGATGAACTCCTTTAACTTTTGTCTGTCTAGGAAACTCTTATCACACTTACAGTTCTGAATGGTAATATTGCTAGGTAGAGTATTCTTGGAATTAGGTTTTTTTAATCTTTTGACAGTTTGAGTATATCATGCTACTGCCTTCTGGACTGCAAAGTTTTTGTTGAAAAATAAGCTGATAGCCTTATGGGTGTTCCCTTTTACATAACTATTTGCTTTTCTCTTGCTGCTTTTAAGATTATTTGTAATTTTTGACATTTTAATTAGTATGTGTCTTGGTGTGGGCCTCTTTGGATTCATCTTGTTTGGGGCTTTCTATGCTTCCTGGACATGGATGTCTTTTACCCCCTTAGATTAGGGAAGTTTTCAGGACTTATTTCTTCAAATAAGTTTTCTGCCCCTTTCTTTATCTTTTCTCTTTCTGAGAACTCCATAATGCAAATATTAGTACTCTTGTTGTTGCAGAGGTCCCTTAGCCTATCTTCACTTTTAGAAATTCTTTTTTCTTTTTTGTTGTCCAGCTTGATTTCCATTACCCTGTCTTCTAAATCATTGATCTGTTCTTCTGCATCTTTTAATCTGTTGTCGATTTACTCTAGTGTATTTTTCATTTCAGTTATTGTGTTTTTCAGCTCTGATTGGTTCTTTTTTATATTTCCTGACTCTCTGCTGAAGATCTCATTGTCTTCATCCACTCTTTTCCCAAGTTCAGTGAGTGTCTTTATAACCATTACTTTAAACTCTTTGTCAGATAGATTGCTTATCTCCATTTTGTTTGGTTCTTTTTCTGAAGTTTTGTCTTATTCTTTTATTGGTGTACATTCCTCTGTCTCCTCATTTTGTGTGACTCTTCTGTGTTTGTTTCTGTATATTAGGTAGATTCAGCTACATCTCCTGATTTTGAAGGTAGTGGCCTAATGTAGAGGGTATTTTGTGGGGCCCAGGGGTATAATACCCCTGACCCCCAGAACCAGGCAATTCAGGGGCATGCCCTGTGTGGGTTGTATGTACACTCCTGTTGTGACTGGCTGTTACTGTTGTGGATGTGGTGGTGATGGGCTGGCCCCAGCCCAGCTGGCTGTAATGCCCACTGTCTAATGGCACACTAGTGGGTAGAGCTACTCACCAGGATGGCTGGCTAAGGGTTTCAGCTATACCAAATACTATAACTAAAGAACAAAGATTTCAAATTGGATAAGAAATTAGAAATTCATATCAATGTCAGTTAAGTCTTTTTTTCTTTTCTGAAATACAAATTACACATATTTCCTTTAAATGTTGTAAAACGTGCAGTGTTAGTGTACTCTCTCATTGAAATTGATTTGAAAGATACATCAGTTAATGAAATGAGATTTTGCATTTTTTATCTTTGAAAATGTCTTTTCACATAGACAGGCCCTCCCACATACTGATATCAGTCCACTAGCATGTTATTTTAATTGAGCATATTTTCCATTTGGAAGACATTTGTCCATTCGGAAGACATTTATAGAATTCTGTTAGATTAGTTCTTTGATATTTGCCTTTTAGCCTGCCATTACATTATAGATTTTTTTAAGCAGGTATTAACGGAGAAATCTGTTTATTTTCTTTTGTTTTAAATCCTCAATGAATATAAAATCATACGCAACAATATTACCTGAGTAATTTTAATTAAGAGTCTATGACCCAAAGCTGTGAATGCACAGATATTGAACTAATAGTCACATAAAGCCATGACATTAAGGGGCAAACCAAAACAAAACAACATAACAAGAACATCACAGATAACATTTGTCAGTCATTTCCACTTATTTCTTTGTATGGTAAGCAAATTAATGAAAGTAATTGAGGGCAGGGACCATCTCCTTCTCTTTCATTCTCTCTTTATTTTTCATTTCAGTCCTCCAAGGTGGAGGTGGAGGTGGAGAAAAAGCTGGCCTTGGTCCCCTCATTCTGCTTGAAGTTCAGTAGGAACAGGAAAAACTAGATTAGCTTTTTCACCTACCCTTTCGTGCTGAGTTAGAGGTGGCTCAGAGAACCCATTACAGTGTATATTAATCATATTCAACTGAAGGTTAGATAGGAGCTCTTCAGTTGCTTCCATTAAAACTCAGTCAAATTAATTTTTCATTTTTACTCAGTGAATGTTGAAATATGAAAATTTTCTTTATACTTGCAATAAGGTCTAACAAATGCTTCTGGAATTATAATTTGAACTTGGAAGTATATCTGCTGCAAATTTGGGTAAAAATGATCTCACTTCTTATTTTAATTTTGCCAGCATAGGAAAGGTATAAAGCATTTCAGGTGTAACTAAGAATTTTTGTCCTCTAATAACTTACATTTTCATTTATCTAGGTGTCCAGTTATTACTGATAGCACTTATTAATTGGACTCTTGTATTAAATGTAATACAGGATGCCTGGGTGGTGCAGTTGGTTAAGCATTCTCTTGGTTTTAGCTCAGGCCATGATCTCAGGGTTGTGAGAGCTACCCCAGCCTCAGGTTCCATGCTGAGCATGGAGTCTGCTTGAAATTCTCTCTCCTTCTCCCTCTGTCCCTCCCACTCATGTGCATGGGCTCTCTCTATATATAAAATAAATAAATCTTCAGAAATATATATATATCTTTAAATGTAGTAATACTATTCTGGGGTGCCTGGGTGGCTCAGTTGTCTGCCTTTGGCTCAGGTACTGGGATCTAGCCCTGTGTTGGGTTCTCTGCTCAGCAGGGAGCTTGCTTCTCCCTCTCCCTCTGCCAGCTGCTCCCCCTGCTTGCGCATGTTCTCTCTCTCTCTCTCTCTCTCTCTCTCTCTCTCTCTCATTCTCTTTCTGTCAAGTAAGTAAATAAAATCTTTTAAAAAAAAGTACTATTCTTACTTTAAATTAAACCAACTTTTGTATTTAATTATTTTTATTTACAACATAATTTACTGAATGACTCTATAAAACATGTATTCTCACACATTATTCATGATATTTATTTTTCATAGTTCTATAGCCCTTTGGAGTATATTATCTCTTCCTTTGTTCTCCTGATTCCAGGACCTTTCTTTTCAGCCTACATTAACTCCGGTTTGGGACTTCCTATTAAGAAATTTGGAAACCAAAATTGACTACAGAGCATTAGTCTTGTTCAAATTATTATGTCACTGATTTTCACTACATTGTCACCTTTAAATAATATTGTAAGAGCAAATAGTTAATTTTGAAATTGACATAATTCATCATATATCTTTTATTAGAACTAAAATTCATTTTAGATTCTCTGATCCTCAGCTTCCATATTTTTAATATGGGGATTTTGATACCTGTTTTAAAGTCCTTATGAGAAATGAATGGATAGTGTCTGTTTATTGTAAGCCTTTACTGTATTTAACTTCTGGTATCTTAAATCTTTTATAATTTTTACATAATATATTCCTTTTATCTTGGAACATCTCAAAGAATTTGTTGTTCATGTATCTTTTCACTTTCATCATGCCCTGGGGAAATGTAATAGTATAGTGTTCTGAATCACATGTGTATGAACTTAAAGTATCCTTTAAATATATGTGTGTGTATATCTAAATATAACATATTGTGCATATATTTAAAACAGTCCTTCCTCTACTGTTTTATTATATCTATAAATATGTTGCCTTTTCACTAATTAAACATTTTAGTGAGAAAATTAGGGAGGAAAATGAAAAGAATATCAGCCACCATTCCTTGAGGCATATCATTCCCAGACCATAGAGTAAGAACAAAACAGTTTGTGGAACACTGCCACCTGAAACCAACCATTAGCAAACCAATGTCTTTCAAATTTAAAGGGTCACTTTGTGGGAAGAGGGGGACCACTACATTCTGTCATTTCCAAGGATCTCAAGAGTAACACCCTATGAAGCAATGTTTTCTTTGGTGGCATCTTGTTAACTCATGAACCACTAAGTTTTATGCTTAAAAATGTGGTTGGAAATTTAAGCAGAAAACTGTAAATGAATAGGTTAGTGTTTTAAAACCGTATATTTAACTAAATGAAGTTGTGACCCTATGTTTCTCTTTAGATGCCCAAACTTTAAAGAGCAGAAGGTTGGATCACTTTTAGGCATTTCTTGCAAGTGTGTAGAGGCTTCTCTCCTCTTATTTTCTGCCCCCAAATATTATGTTCATAGCTTACTAAAGTAGTTACCTTTTATATTTGCCACATTTGAATGTGAAGACTGTAGTGGTTGTTTAATAACTCAGGAGTATTCACATGTTTCCACTCTGGAGCTATTCTAAAGAGAAACCACAATTCCAGAAATAAGCAGAGCAAATAAAACAAAATAAACTAAGGTGATGATGTCTTTTAGATTGCAGGTAGTAAGGTTACTGGTAAAACAATGTTCAGTTCTGCAAATATATTTTCCCCTGCCTTTAAAATGTAGATATAATTAGATATTTCTGCTCACTTTTATTTTGGTACCCTTTGAATGTCAATGGCAGGTCAGAAGGGAATATTAAATGCAGAGACCTAGAGTGCTAGAAGACCATTCCTGCTTTGGCCTCAGGAATGGCTCGATCTGTTGGTCTATACTCCTGGTGCTCCTTTGAATCTTGGTGGAAGTAATTTCTTTTATTTCTTTTCATTTGTGTTTCTTCCGCTCTCATTTCTTATCCTTTCTGAGCACTAAGACTCTTATCTAAGCACTAACTTTAAGAGTATCTTATAAGCACTAAGAGTGCTTATCTAAGCACTAAGAGCACTAAGACTATTATCTTTCTGAAGACTAATAATGAATGAGTCATTTATTTGTTTATTTGTAAATATCTAAAGATCATCTACTATGAACATGGTCATAGAGCTCTAGACAATACATTCACAAGCATAAAAAGAAATGAAAGATGCAATTTAGAACTTGGAATCTAATGAGAAAATATTAATAGACACATATAAAAAGTTATATCATAATGCAAATACGTAGCTAGTTAAGAAAGTGGTGGCCAATGGAAACCATATTGTCCAGCAGAACGAACTTGGGCACAGTCAGTCTGGCAGGTGCAGAAATCAAAGTGTCTGTAAAGTTAGGTCCATATTTTATAGGGAGTCATATGTTTTTAGGGAACAAAAATCTTCTCAAGGTACCTCAAAAAAAGGGGAGATGTAGAGCAACATAGCCAAACTGGAATGTCAGAGGCAGCCCCCTCTTCCTTTGACTCAGTCTGCAACTCTTTCTGTGCGATCTCCCCTGCCTGTCTGTTCTGTTCTCGTCTCTACAAATAGGCTTCCTCCGGAAGATTCTTAGTTTTTGCTTTTCCCTAACCTCAGCTTAGATGTACTTATTTGCCAAGAATCCAACTCCAGTTCTAACAGTGGACAGGTACCTAACATAGATTCATGAGTTGTAATGATACCAGTCTGTACTTTTGTGTTATTTTTCCCAGAAGCACTCCAGATACAAGAATGGGGAAGCCAAATAGTAAATTAGATCTAGGATTGGCTGGAGTAGAATAAATGGGGTAAAAGGAAATAGAAAGTAGGATGTTACAAATATGGAAAGGAAGGATAGTAGCTAATGGAATCAAAACTGTATTAGGAAGCTCAAAAGGATAAAAACATTAGGAAAAAGAAGAAAGTCTAAGAATCCAGATTGGAGGTTGTTTTTTTTTTTTAAAGATTTTTATTTATTTATTTATTTGGATAAAAACATTAGGAAAAAGAAGAAAGTCTAAGAATCCAGATTGGAGGTTGTTTTTTTTTTTAAAGATTTTATTTATTTATTTAACAGAGAGAGATTGCAAGTAGGCAGAGAGGCAAGCAGAGATAGAGGAGGACGCAGGCTCCCCGCTGAGCAGGGAGCCTGATGCGGGCCTCGATCCCAGGACCCTGAGATCATGGCCTGAGCTGAAGGCAGAGGCTTTAACCCACTGAGCCACCCAGGTGCCCCAGACTGGAGTTTTTGGATCAGTTTTCCATTTACACCAAAGTTTCCTTTAAATTAGCTCACACAAGCTATATTTTCTTGCTGAAAAAAGTTACTGCATGTATTAAGTTGATGTGTAAAAAAATTTCCCAGGGAAATCACCTGTGTTTGAGGTAGTGGGGTAGAGTGAAAGCCAGGAAGTATTATGATGGCTATTGTAGTATTCGTGTAGGAATTCGTGAATTTATTTTAAGTTAATATAGTGTGGGAGGAAACAATATCCAGCGCTGAAGGGACTATTCTGAGAGGCAGTTACCCATTTTATCTGGCTGTTGGTTTAAGAATGGTGAGCTAAGTAACAAACTGGATATAAAGGAAATATACCTCAATATAATATAAGCCATATATGACAAACCCACAACTAACATTATACTCAATGAAGAAAAGCCAAAAGCTTTTCCTCTAATGTCAGGAACAAGACAGGGATTACCATTCTTGCCACTTTTATTCAACAAAGTACTGGAATCAGACAAGAAAAAGTAAAACTGTTGCTATTTGCAGATGATATAATAATATGTATAAAGACCCTGAAGACTCTACCAAATAACTATTTGAATAATAAATAAATTCAGTAAAAGTGCAGGATATAAAATTAATATGTAGAAATCTGTTGTATTCATATACACTAACAATGAACTAGTAAAGAAAGAAATTAAGAAGAAAATTCCATATATAATTGAATCTAAAAGAATAAAATAGCTTGAAATGAATTTAACCAAGGAGGTGAAAAACCTGTACTCTGAAAACCATAAGACACTGATGAAAGAAATTGAACATGGCACAAATAAATGGAAAGATATTCTGTGTTCATGGATTGAAATAATTAATATTGTTAAAATGTCCATACTACTCTCCCATTCAATAAATATAAGTTATATTTTTCCTAATGTCATTTGAAATTTCAAAATAAATATCATGACTAAAATAAAAAAAAAATGTCCATACTACGGCAATCTACGGATTCAGTCCAACCCCTATCAAAATCTGAATAGCAAAAAAAAAAAAAGAAAAATAAATAAAACAACAACAACAAAAATCTGAGTAGCATTTTTCAGGGAATTAGAACAAATAATTCTGAGGTTTGTGTGGAACCACAAAAGACCTCAAATAGTCAAAGCAGTCTTGAGAAAGAAAAACAAAGCTGGAGGTATCACACTCCC
Organism: Ailurus styani; assembly: GCA_002007465.1. NCBI lineage: Eukaryota > Metazoa > Chordata > Mammalia > Carnivora > Ailuridae > Ailurus > Ailurus styani. The sequence continues at coordinate 1,628,255 of LNAC01000229.1, read as the reverse complement.
AGATTTCAAACGATACTACAAAGCTGTAGTAATCCAAATGGGACGATATCCCATTTTGTATTGGCACAAAAATAGACATAGATATCAGTGTAATAGAATAGAAAGTCCAGAAATAAACCTACACTTTTATACTCAATTAATTTACAACAAAGGAGTAAAAATTATGTAATGGGGAAAAGACAGTTATTTTCAATAAATAAACAACTACATGCAAAAGAATGAAACTGGACCACTTTCTTAACACCAGACAGAAATGAACACAAAATGGATTAAAGGCCTAAATGTAAGATATGAAACTATTAAAACTCCTTAAAGAAAATAAGGATGGTAAATGCTTGGATATTGGTCTTAACAATATATTTTTTTTATCTGTCTCTCAAACAAGGGCAACAGAAGCAAAAATAAACAATTGGAACTATATCAAATTAAAAATCTTTTGCACAGAGAAAGAAACTATCAACAAATGAAAAGGCAACCCCCTGAGTGGGAGGACATATTTATAAATGATACATATAATAAAGGGTTACTATCCAAAATGTATAAAAACAACTTCTACAGCTGAACACCAAAAACCCCAAATAGTCCAATTTAAAGATGGGCAAAGAAACTGGATGGACCTTTTTTCCAATGAAGACATACAGATGGCCATCAGGTACCAATGATTAGTGATGCTAATCACTAATCATTAGGAAAATGCAAATCCAAACCCCAATGAGATGTCATCTAACACCTTTCAGAATGGCTAGTATCAAAAAGACAAATAATAGGTGTTGGCAAAGATGTGGAGAAAAAGGAATCCTCATACACTAGTAGTGGGAATGTAAATAGGTGCAGACATTATGGAAAATAGTATGGAGGTTTCTCAAAGAATTAAAAATAGAAGTATGGCTTAATGCAGCATTTCCACTTCTGGGTATTTACCCAAAGAAAACAAAACATGAATTCACACAAAACATAAAAAAGACACATGCACCCCTATGTTCATCACACTATTATTACAATAGTCAAGATATGGAAACAACTCAAATGTCCACTGATATAAGAATGGATAAAGAAGATGTAGTATATATATGTACAGTGGAGTATAATTCAGCCATAAAAATGTATGAAACGTTGCCATTTGTGACAACATAGATGGACCTAAATGGTATCATGCTAAGTGAAATAAGTGAGAGAAAGACAAATTCTATATGATTTCATATTTAGATAGGATCTAAAAAAAACAAATAGAAACAGACTTGTAAATACAGAGAAAAAACTGGTGGTTGGGAAGGGAGATGGGGTGGGGGGGTGGGCAAAATAAGAGAATGGGATTAAGAGTTAAAAACTTCCAGTTATAAAATAAGACACAGAGAGTTAAATTACAGCATAGGAAATATAGCCAATAATACTGTAATAGAATCATATGGTGACAGATGGTAACTACACTTAATCACGATGAACATAGCATAATGTATAGCATTGTCAAATCACTATGTTGTATACCTGAAACTAATAAAATATTGTATGTAAACTATAATTCAGTAAAAAAAAACACAAAAACCCACAAAGTCACAAGGAGTCTATGTAGATGTAAGAATGTCAATTCTGGGGGCGCCTGGGTGGCTCAGTCATTACACGTCTGCCTTTGGCTCAGGTCATGATCCCAGAGTCCTGAGATCAAGCCCTGCCATGGGGCTCCCTCTGCTCAGGGTGAAGCCTGCTTCTCCCTCTCCCACTCCCCCTGCTTGTGTTCCCTCTCTCGCTGTGTCTTTCTTTGTCAAATAAATAAAATCTTAAAAAAAAAAAAAAAAGAATGTCAATTCTGAGCATAAATTTCTACAGGTTTTTTTTTGCACAGTTTATTCCCTAGTAAAGTAGGAGCATGGGGGCGCCTGGGTAGCTCAGTGGGTTAAGCCTCTGCCTTCAGCTCAGGTCATGATCTCAGGGTCCTGGGATTGAGCCCCGCATGGGGCTCTCTGCTCAGCAGGGAACCTGCTTCCTCCTCTCTCTGCCTGCCTCTCTGCCTATTTGTGATCTCTCTCTGTCAAATAAATAAATAAAATCTTAAAAAAAAATAAAGTAGGAGCATGGTCATTTTGAGCAAGCATCAGTAGTTCTTTCTTGGGTATGAGCTCTCTTTCCACCCCCCGCCCCCCACCTCCAAAGTCTATACTTAATTCCCATAGGTCTTTCTCTGTGTCTGTTCAGTAGTGCTAGGACATAGGACTTGAACTACAAGACCCAAGTACCGGGAGAGCTGCTTGTGGTTTCAGGGCACTTGTGCTAAGGCATGCTTTCCAGAAAAAGATGAATGAGGAGTTTATATTGTCAGAGGACATAGAATTCTTGAATATTGGGGATCTGTCAGCTGAATACATTAACACTGCAAGGATAATTATATGTCTTCTAGTCACTTGCCTACATTTTGTGCCATGAAGGTGAGCTAATATCTTTGAAAGATTCAAGAACTAAATTTCAAAGGTAAAGTAGAAAATAATTATATTAGATGATCTCATACCTGTCTACATATATCTGGCATAAGCTTCCAAATAACTGTGAATTTTGAGTTAATTTCAGAAATAGTATCCCAAAATTTATTTGTCCATAACATTCTTCATGCCTTTTTATTAAGATAAATATTTACCTTAAATAAAATAAATCTTTTTAATGTGTACAGTTCAGTAGCGTGTAGTACATTTACAGTATTGTTCAATCATCACCTCTGTATAGTTCCAGAACATTTTCTTTACCCCAAAAAGGAAACTTCATACTATTAAGCACTTAATGCCTTTTTGCATTCACACTATTTCTACCCTCCTGGAGGTACTCCCATTTCCTACCCATCTGTGGAAATTTAAACCACATTATGTTGGAACTCAAAACTCAGAAAAAGGAAGTGAGGCAGAAATGAGGCCAGGGCTAGGACAAGGAGCTGGGATTGTTCCCAGGTGGATTAAATGCCACGTTTTGCCTACAGTTGGAATTTCTCCTGGAAGACCTGTATATGGGCAATAAGCACTGGGGTTGTTGTTTTTTTTTTTTTAAACATGGTAATGATTTTACATTAATGCATCATACAGAATGTATTATAAGTGCTGGTTATTTTAAATACAATCTTTCCTTTTTAAAAATGAGTTTATGTATTTTTTAAGATATTGATACATTTTATTAAATTTTTAAAAATCATTTTTGTTAATATTACTACCCATTTTATCAGAAAAATCTTTGAGTACTGGGAAGTTGTCAGGCTCACTCTTGCAGATACAAGTTTTCCAATATTCTAATTTTGTCTGAAAGCTTAAATTTTATCATTGGCAACAAATACTGTCTCTGTTTTCCTTGAAGTGACGAGATCATTTTGTTTATTTTTTTAATTCAATTAATTAACATATAATGTATTATTAGTTTCAGAGATAGAGTTCAGTGATTCATCAGTCTTATATAACACCCAGTGCTCATTATATCATGTGCCCTCCTTAATGTCCATCACATAGTTACATATCCTCCCATCCCTTTCCCCTCCAACAACCCTCAGTTGGTTTCCTCTGAATAAGGTTTGTCCCCCTCTCTGATTTTGTCTTGTTTTATTTTTTCCTCCCTTTCCCTTTGATCCTCTGTTTTGTTTCTCAAATTCCATTTATGAGTGAGATCACCTGATAATTGTCTTTCTCTGATTGACTTATTTCGCTTAGCATAATATCCTTTAGTTCCACATCATTGCAAATGGCAAGATTTCACTTTTTATGGCTGAGTAGTAGTCCATTGTGTGTGTGTGTGTGTATGTGTGTGTATTCCATTGTATGTGTGTGTGTATATGTGTGTGTGTGTGTGTGTGTGTGTGTGTGTGTGTATACACACACGTATACATACACTTCTTTATCCCATTCATCTGTCAGTGGGCATCTGGGCTCTTTCCATAGTTTGACTATTGTCAACATTGCTGCTGTAAACATTGGGGTGCAGATGCCCCTTTGGATCACCTCATTTTTATCTTTGGGGGAAATACCCAGTAGTGCAATTACTGGGTTGTACCGTAGCTCTATCTTCAATTTTTTGAGGAACCTCCACACTGTTTTCTAGAGTGGCTGCATCAGCTTGTATTCCTACCGACCATGAAAGAGGGTTCCCCTTTCTTCACATCCTCACCAGCATCTGTCATTTCCTGACTTGTTAATTTTAGCCATTCTGACTGGTGTGAGGTAGAATCTCATTGGGGTTTTGATTTGTATTTCCCTGATGTCAAGTGATGTTGAACATTTTTTTCATGGGTCTATTGGCCATTTGGATGTCTTTTTTGCAGAAATGTCTGTTCATGTCTTCTTTCCATTTCTTGATTGGATTATTCTTTGGGTGTTGAGTTTGATCAGTTCTCTGTAGATTTTGGATACTAGCCTTTCATCTGATGAGACATTTGCAAATACCATCTCGTATTTTGTTGATTGTCTTTTGGTTTTGTTGACTGTTTCCTTTGCTGGGCAGAAGATTTTTATCTTGATGAAGTCCCAATAGTTCATTTTTGCCTTTGTTTCCCTTGCCCTTGGAGATGTGTCTAGCAGGAAATGGCTGTGGCCGAGGTCACAGAGGTTGCTGCCTATGGTCTTTTCTAGGATTTTGCTAGATTCCTGTCTCAAATTTAGGTCTTTCATCCATTTTGAGTTTATCTTTGTGTTCAGTATAAGAAAATAGTCCAATTTCACTCTTTTGCATGTGGCTGTCCAATTTTCCCAATGCCATTTGTTGAAGAGACTTTTTTCTGTTGAACAGTCTTTCTTGCTTTGTCAAAGATTAGTTGACCATAGAGTTGAGGGTCCTTTTCTGGGTTCTCTATTCTGTTCCATTGGTCTATGTGTCTGTTTTGGGGCCAATATCATACTATCTTGATGATTACATCGATATGTTGTCTGCAAGAGACTCTTATTTGTCCCAAAGACACGTTCAGATTAAAAGTGAGGGAGTGGAAAACCATTTATCATGTTAATGAACATCAAAGGAAAGCTGGGGTAGCAATCCTTATATCAGACTAATTAGATTTTAAACCAAAGACTGTAATAAGAGATGAAGAAGAACACTATATCATAATTAAAGGGTCTGTCCAACAAGAAGATCTAACAATTGTAAATATTTGTTCCCCTAACGTGGGAGCAACCAATTATATAAACCAATTAATAACAAAATTAAATACATTGATAATAATACAATAATAGTAGGGAACTTTAGTACCCACTTACTGCAGCAAACAGATCTTCTAAGCAGAAGATCAACAAGGAAATACGGGCTTTGAATGACACACTGGACTAGATGGACTTCACAGATATATTCAGAGCATTCCATCCTAAAGCAACGGAGTATACATTCTTCTCAAGTACACATGGAACATTCTCCAGAATAGATCACCTACTGGGTGACAAATCAGATCTCAACCAGTATCAAAAGATTGGGATCATTTCCTGCATATTTTCAGACCACAATGCTTTGAAACTTGAACTCAATCACAAGAGGAAATTTGGAAAGAGCTCAAATACATGGAGGTTAAAAAGCATCCTACTGAAGAATGAATGGGTCAACCGGGAAATTAAAGAAGAATTTAAAGAATTCATGGAAACAAGTGAAAATGAAAATACAACTGTTCAAAATGTTTGGGATGCAGCAAAGGTGGCCCTAAGAGGGAAGTACATAGGAATACAAGCCTTCTCAAGAAAGAAGAAAAGTCTCAAATACACAAGTTAACCTTACACCTAAAGGGGCTGGAAAAAGAATAGCAAATAAAGCCTAAACCCAGCAGGAGAAGATAATTAGTAAAGATTAGAGCAGAAATCAGTGATATAGAAACCAGAAGAACAATAGAATAGGTCAATGGAACTAGGAGCTGATTCTTTGAAAGGATTAATAAGATCGACAAACCCCTGGCTGGACTTAACAAAAAAGAAAAGAGAAAGGACCCAAATAAATAAAATCATGAGTGAAAGAGGAGAGATCACAAATGACACCAAAGAAATACAAACAGTTATAAAAACATATTATGAGCAACTATATGCCAACAAATTAGGCAATCTAGAAGAAACAAATGCATTCCTGGAGACATGTAAACAACCAAAACTGAAATAGGAAGAAATAGAAAACCTGAACAGACCAATAGTCAGGAAGGAAATTGAGCAGTAATCAAAAGCCTCCCAACAAACAAGAGTCCAGGGTCAGATAACTTCCCAGGGGAATTCTACCAAGCACTTAAAGAACACTTAAAGAAGAATTCATACCTATTCTTCTGAAGCTGTTTCAAAAAATAGAAATGGAAAGAAAACTTCCAAACTCTTTCTATGAGGCCAGCATTACCTTGATCCCAAAACCAGACAAAGACCCCACCAAAAAGAATTACAGACCAACATCCCTGATGAACATGGATGCAAAAATTCTCAACAAAATACTAGCCAATAGGATCCAACAGTACATTAAAAGGATTATTTCACCACCACCAAGTAGGATTTATTCCTGGATTGCAAGTATGGCTCAACAATTGCAAATCAGTCAGTGTAATACACTACATTAGTAAAAGAAAGGACAAGAACCAATGATCCTCTCAATAGATGCAGAAAAAGCATTTGACTAAGTACAGTATCCTTTCTTGATTAAAACTCTTCACAGTGTAGGGATAGAGGGAACATACCTCAATATCATAAAAGCCATCTATGAAAAGCCCGCAGTGGGGGGTGCTTGATCTTTAGCTCAGATCAAGATCGCAGGTCCTGGGATGTCCGCTCTCACCATGTTGATCAACATAGTACTAAAAGTCCTAGCCTCAGCAATCAGACAACAAAAAGAAATAACAAATATTCAGATTAGCAAAGAAGAAGCGAAACTCTCACTCTTCACAGATGACATGATACTCTCTGTGAAAAACCCAAATGACTCCACCCCAAAATTGGGAGAACTCATACAGGAATGCAGCAAGGTAGCAGGATATAAAATCAATGCACAAAAATCAGTTGCAGTTCTATAAACTAACAATGATACAGAAGAAAGAGAAGTTAAGGAGTTAATACCATTCACAATTGCACCCCAAACTATAAGATACCTAGGAATAAACCTAACCCACGAGGCAAAGGATCTGTACTCAGAAAACTATAAAACACTCATGAAAGAAATTGTGGAAAATGTTCCATGCTTATGGATTGGAAGAATAAATATTGTTAAAATGTCAAAAAAAAATGTCTATGCTACCTAGAGCAATCTATACATTCAGTGCAATCCTAACAAAATAGCATCAACTTTTTTCACAGAGCTGGAACAAATTATCCCCAAATTGGTATGGAACCAGAAGAGACCCCAAATAGCCAAAGGAATGTTGAAAAAGAAAACCAAAGCTGATGGCATCACAATTCTGGACTTTAAGCTATATTTATTTATGTACTTAGAGAAAGAGAGTGCAGGTGGCAGGAGGCATAGAGGGAGAGGGACAGAGAGAATCCCAGGCAGACTCTGTGCTGAGCAAGGAACCCAACAGTGGGCTGATCCCAGGACCCTGAGACTATGACCAGAGCGGAAACCAAGACTCAGATGCTGAACTGCCTGAGCCACCCTGACACCCCTAAGTACAAACTTTCAAATTTTTGTTTTTCATTTTTGGTTCCCCTTTTCCCCTTACACTCATAATCTGCTCCCCTTTTCCCATTATCTTATTCACAACATCTTCGTATATATCCTTCTATTTCTTCACCATGGTCATAGAATCATATACAGACATTTACCTACTATAGAATACATATAATTTCTTCTTATTATTTTCCTTTTACAAAACCTATTATAAAATAAATACCTGTTGAGCCAGCCTTTTACACAACAACACCTCTTGGATAACACTTCAAGTCAGTTTAGCTCTGACTTCTTCTTTTTTATTTAAGTAGGCTCCACACCCAGCATGGAGCCCAGGGCAGAGCTTGAGCTCATGACCCTGAGATCAAGACCTGAGCTGAGATCAAGAGCTGGTCACTTAACTGACTGATCTACCCAGGACCCCCTCTGATTTATTTTTTTTAATAAATATTGCATGGTGTGAATGTGTCACAATTTATACAATTGGTGGTTATTCACTGTTTCCATTTATTCTCTGCCTACTATTAATGAAGCTATAATAGACTTCCTTACACACATGTCATCATGTGCCACTGGCTTAATTTATATGAGATAGATTCTCAAGAGTAGTATTAAATTTAAAAATATACATTACTGCAAAAATTTTTACAGCTGTTTCCAGATTGCTTTTCAGAAAAGCAGTAGCTATGTATATTTCTACCAGCAGTTCTGAGAGAACCCTTTTTATTGCATATTTGTAGATGTGCGATAATATCCATTACTTTCACTAGTAAATTTGAGCATCTCTTCATATTTGTGGGATACTTGGACTTATTACTGGTTAATAAACATATTGTCCTTTTTAATGTCTTTTAATGGTCCATTTTTGTTATAGTTACCAACACCTTGTCTCAATCTATTCGAAAATTATGTTTTTCACATCTATTTTTTATTTATTTTTATTTTAAAAATGTGGGTTTTTTTTCTCTTTCAATTGCTAGTAAATAAGCACTCCAACATCTGTGAATTGATAATAAGTCTCCTGGATTTTTCTGTAGGATTTATATTCTTCCTTTTCTCCATTTAATTTTTAATTCACCTCAATTTTTGGTGGAAGAGTATTTCATTATTTCTTTATATTTTATTGGATTATGCTAATCAAATGTAAGTTATAACATCTCCAAGTTTTTAGATTTTAAAATTTTCTTTGTGACTAATAACCACAGTTTATTTTTACAAATTTTCTATTAATATATAGAAAAATGGAAATCTCTACTGGAAGGATACTCAGTTTCTCTATGTCTTTTTTTAATTTTTTGGCTATAGTAACCCTTCCTAAAGTAGTATGTTAAAGTTTAGCTATAATCATATTTTTACCACATTTTCCTAGTTTTGCTAGTAGTGCAATTTGATATATTTAGTTTCTATATTGTGTGGTATAATCATGCAATTCCATAATTTTTTGCCTTTTATTATTAAAAAAATTCCCTCTTTTTATGCTTTAATGTATTGGAGTTTTGAAGAGCTACTCAACAAATAACATCCCTCTTTTTCACCTAAGAAGAACAAGTTTAAGAAATAAAAGCTAAAGAACAGTATATTCAGGATAATCTTTATAATTGCAGAGCCCAGTACAAAAGGAAAATATGAACCCCCTTGTTTAATAATCATTAGAATTTTAAGACAGGAACAGCAGAGCATCAGACTTGGTCCAGGGATTTCGCTAAGCACAAGGACATTCTAAGCATTGGGTCCTGTGTGACTGCTTAGGTCAAAAATCTATGAACCCAGCCTTGGGTGTGTGGAAATTTAAATACCAACTTTATTATTCACAAAGTTTGATATAGGAGAATGTGTGAGAATTAAAGTGGTCTGCTACTCAGACTTACCCTGCTGGTGACTGACTAGTACCACATTTTGCTAATTAATAGTCCAATTCTGACTAAATACTCAAAAAGTTATTAATTTACAAATCCTATAGTTTTTAAAACTATGTTAAGTGACGACATATTGATAATTGGGTGTCATAAAAGAAAATTCTGAATAATGTTATTGAGTTTCCCCTTGCCTATTTTTTTTGCATATTTTACCTCCTCTTAACTTTTGCAAACAGATTTGCTCCTGAGCCATGGATGCTAGATGTCTCAGAATATTATCTCGCCTTCCTTCTCCACACACTGGGAATACTACAGGCATTGGCCCTGTACACTTATCCCACACCAGGCTAGACTTCAACCCTGTATTGGAGAAGCCACCCCCAGTGATGGGAAGGAGCTTGTTCTTCATGGAAATTTCATTCTTGGCTTTTCTTCTGAGAAGACACAAGTGAAGGACACAATTAGTGTCAAGAGTGATGGGTGTGTTTATTTTTTCATGGTGTGGACACCCAACTTCTGGGATTAGTTTTGAGGTCAGTCAGTGCTCAAACATCCACCCAGGAGTTTCATTCCTTTTATTCATTGCTATCCTAGGGGAGTAAGAACTAAAGAAGTAAGGGTCATGACATGCTGGTAATATAACACATTACAAAAAGATAAAATACAGTTATACAATACACCAGTTGTGCATTATGCATTCCAGTTCCTTACATTGAACAAATTGCTTGTAGCAGTATGCTGTGAATAGATTGAGACACAGTCTTGAGATTTGCTCAATCTAATCAGATTGAGAGTTGTATGTTCCAATAAGTCAAGAGAAAATGAAAGAATTAAAAATTCTGCTAATAATTTTTAGCTAGTGGATGGGAAGGTATTTACGTATCTTAAAAGGCACTGAAATACATATTCAGGTAGATGTGTAGCTGCTGAATAAAGGTTTCAGATTAACTTTATTTGAAAAGTGGGAGTAAAATAATTTAAGTCGAAGGGAATAGGTAATGTACCCAACTTTTCTGTAATGTTTGGGGTCATTAATATAGCAACTATGAAAGGGTTCAGCGTGTCCCATTGGCATCTCAAAGATCTAGTGGCATTCTGTTTATTCATTAATTTTCAGCTCTTCTTGTTTTCTATTATATGTATATAAAGCTATAAATTTCTTTCCATGCACAGATTTAGCTGATAAAGAGTATTTTCATTATTTTTTAGTTAATATTTTCTGAGCTTTACTATGATTTTTCCTTTGGATTAGTTAGAAATATATTGCATAATTTTCAAACATACGGATGTTTTTAAGTTTTCTTTTTATGTCTAACTAATTTCTACCATGATCAGAAATTGTACTTTGATTTCAGTCCTTAGAAGCTTGTTGAGAATGCCGCACATCCCTCATTTGGTTAATTTTGATAAATGATCCATATGTATTTGATAAGATCATCTCTTCTAGAGTTGTTGAATGTAGGGTTTTATATATGTCAATTAGGCCAAGTTTGTTATTCAAATATTCAAAATCTTTTTTTTTGGTCTAGTTCTTCTATCAGTTGCTGAGAAAATTGTGTTAAAATCTTCTACTAAGAATATGAATTAATTTATTTCTGTGATCTGTTATTTTAAAATTTGTAGTATTTCTGGTTAAGTTACTAGGTCCATACAAGTTTAGGCATCTTCCTGAAAAACTGGTCTTTTTATTATTAAGGACTTCTCTATCTCTAGAAATGATTTTCAGCTTGAAGTCTACTTTGTTTGATATTAGTACTGCTATATCAGCATTCCTTCTGGTTTAGGTTGGCATTGCATATATTTTCAACCTTTACATCTAACATTTTCTTATTCCTATGTTTTAGGTATTCCTCTTGTAAGTCTCTACTCTTTTTTTTTTAACTTTGATTTCTTTTTGTGCTATTTGGTGTATAGTCCATTTTTTTCCCTCTGATCCATGTGCTTTCTATATACCAAATTTTTGTTGATATGTTTCATGTAATGCCATCTGTCCTGTTTGATTTGCCTTTCCCTTCCTCATGAGACTTGGAGAAAAAATATCCAGACATTGTATCCTATACCCTTCCTGAGGCTCCCATGGTCATTACACAAACCTTGTTATTATTCCTCAATAACTACAGTCCCTTCATAAGCCCTATTTAATGCATCCTATTCTATCACTGCTAAGGTTTCCAGCTCATTTTCTCAATGCTCCAATCCCAGCAATTCTTTAAATCTGTCTTTATACTATTCCTCCTTATACAGCCTAAATCAGCCTTTTATCTTTTTTTTAAAGATTTTATTTATTTATTTGACAGAGAGAGAGAGAGAGACAGCAAGGGAGGGAACACAAGTAGAAGGAGTGGAAGAGGGAGAAGCAAGCTTCCCACTGAGCAGGGAGCCCGATGCGGGGCTTGATCCCAGAACTCTGGGATCATGACCTGAGCCAAAGGCAGACAATTAACGACTGAGCCACTGGGGTTCCCCCTAAGGCCTTCTATCTTAACCAACATATTATTTATATACTTGTTGCCTCTCACCTGGCTGAACTTGCAATGTGAAACCCCAAGTCTGATTATATCCACCTTTCTGCCTGCTTTGTCCCTCGAACTAAATGTGGCCAGAGAAGAACCACGCTAATGGGTCTTGCTTTATCATCATGTCCATGAATTTCTAGTAGCTTGCTAATGCTGCCTCCAACCGTACTTACTAAGTTTTTCTAGTTATTTGTTCTCTCTTTCTACTAGCTACTATATCATTTCTTCCTCTCTTTGAGTCACACTTTCTACTGATGACCCACTTTGTTAATTCACTAAGAAAAAGCAAAGTGCTTAGAAGAAAACTGGCACAGACTTACAGTACCCCTCCTGCCCATATACTAGTATTGTGCCCTTGTACTCTTATGTTCCTTATCACCGTAGATGAACTTTGTGTGATTTTGAGTAATAATGTGCTCTTAATGTACACTAAGATCTACCAGCTCTTACCTGCTCAAGGCACCACTCCAGTAGTCCTTACCTTCTCCTAATTAAAAACTTTCCTGCTGTCCTGAATCATTCCCAGTAGTACATAAGTGTGCAGTTTTCCCCATTCTGTCTCCAAAAAAACCTGTCTCTGACCCCATACCAGTGACATATAAATCAAATGCTTATGCATGATGGAAAAAGTATATTAAGAGGATTGAAAAATAAGGGACAAATTTTAGGAAGTATTTGCCACCCATATCACTCATATCATAAGCAAAAGGCTGGTATTCCCATTATAAAAAGTTTCTATTTAATAAGAAAAACAGTCACATCCAGCATTGGTAAGTGACATGAATGAGAAGGACAGAGAAAAGTAAATTATAATTTGACTCTTAACCATATAAGCAGATACTATCCCCCACTTATCAGAGAAATTAAAAAGCAAATGGGTACAATATCACCTCTCATACTGGCAAAAGTGTAAAATTTGGTTACTCTCTATGGAGTATTGGTTAGGAGCCTGTGTCTGGAGCCAGACTATGAGGATCTGAGTCCAAATAGAGAGACTTTGAACACATTTCTTAACTTCTCTGATCCTCAGTTTTCTGATATGTAAAATGGGGGTCATAATTTGACCCATCTCATAATGGGATTATTTTAAGGATTATATGTGTAAATTTGTGTAACATACTTACAGCAGCTCCTGGCACTCAGGAAAAGCTTTTACCATTAAAACAGCATTTTGGGGTGGGGGAGGCTGTGAGATCATAGGCAACTTCATCCATTGTTGGTAAGGTCTAAATTATTACAACTTCTATGAAGGGCTATTTGGTAGAACCTAGCAGAATCACAAATGAACATGACATTTGACTAAGCAGTTTCACTCCTGTGAATTGATCTTTCACATATACTTGCACACGTTGGGAATGATGTGCATACTAATTTAGTCATTGCAGAACTGTCTGCAAATACCCATCAGTAGGATACTGGTTAAATAAGTTAGATGATCCATTCCCTGTGAATTCACCTCTAACTCTGTGTTCGGATAGTTCCTTAACTTGACTTTCAAGTTATCATATATGTATAAAACAAGATTTTTTTTTCAATAAAAAAGCATGGGACAAAAGTCTTACATAGGATGCTACCATATGTGTAAAATTGAAGGATAAAAATAGCAATAAAATAGACTTGCATATGTATAAGAAGCTCTGGGACCATTCATAAGAAACTATTAATGGTGGAGGAGTAGGCCAAAGGAGTTTAAGAGTCGGAAAAAATCTTTTCACTCAATGCCTTTTCATACTTAATGACAGATAGATTTATATGCTATAATAGATAGATTGAAATAATGCCAGGACATGTCAGTCCTCTGCCTAAACTTTCCAGAGAAGGCTTTCCACCTTTCTTAGAGAGCAGTCTAGTCCTGACTGACCTACAGTGCTCACACTACAAACACCTACAGTGTTTGCCTCTGTATTTTTCCTCCCTCCTCTTCCATCACTCTGCGTGTGCTCACTCTCACACAGTCACACTGCCTTCTTGCCATTCCTTGAAAATGTCAAACATGCCCTTGCTTCAGACTCACTGCTATTGTTCTCTTACTTTCAGTGTATCCTTCAATATACTTTAGCCATCATTTCCTTCAGGTGTCTGTTCACTCTAACAGAAAAGCTTCTCCTGATCATGATCATCCTATAAAAGAGCAAGTTTCTGTCTCTTACTTGAACAACACCTCCCTCCTTCCCCTGCACACACACTATTTTTCTTCATGCATTTACCACCACCTGATATTATAATGTACACGTGTGTGTATACGCACACACATTTGTTTGCATGTTGATTTCTGCCTCACTCCTCAATTGAGTGTGAACTCCACAAGAGCAGGGACATGATTCTTTTTTGTTCACTGTTGGAACCCATAGAATCCAGGAAATCAAACACTGTTAATGAAGAGGGCTCTTTCCTCATAATAAGATATCAATTTCTTGGCTTTTCTCTGTGGTTTGGCCCTATTTTTTCTATTGCTGACAAGCTTTCAACATTTGGCTGCCCAAAGTTTCATATTCAGATTCTCCCCTGTGAGGAACTCCAAGCTAAGTAAAAGTGCTGATTAAAATAGAATTACTTGGAGAGATTGTGCATAGTTGCAAGAAAGGGAAAGGATCATTTGGTCCCCCAGAGGCATGTTCTCTCTTGTCTGGTGCATGAAGGTATTTAGTAAAAATACTTACCAGGTTTTTGCTTTCGATAATTATTTTCTTTAGGTTGGCTATAGTTTATGACGTATGAATTCTTCAAGGAGATCTTCTTGAAGGATGTGTGTTTCCTGCACCTTTGTATTTTCAAAACAGTTCCTCTTTTTCCTTTATATGTGACATACATTTTGGCTATGTATGAAATCTTTGGATCATATTCTCTTTCCTTAAGAATTTTATAGTTATCTTCTGACTCAATTTTGTTGTCAAGATATCTGAGATCATTCTGATCTTTTTTCACTTTGTAAGTTAACTTTTCTTGTTTGCCTGGATACCCAAAAGATTCTTTGGAAGTCTAGTAAACCTAATATTCTTCAGGGTTGATCATTTTTTTAAAGATTTTATAATTTATTTGACAGAGAGAGAGAGAGATCACAAGTAGGCAGAGAGGCAGGCAGAGGGAGAGGGGGAAGCAGGCTCCCTGCTGAGCAGAGAGCCCGATGCAGGCTTCAATCCCAGGACCCTGAGATCATGACCTGAGCCAAAGGCAGAAGCTTAACCCACTGAGCCACCCAGGTGCCCCCAGGGTTGATCATTTTTGATCAACTTTTTATAACTCATGATGTCCTTTTCTAATACTTAGGTCAAGTTTCTTTTGATACCAAAAAATGCTTCCTTAAATCCTTTTTCCTGCTCCACATTTGTTTTCTTCTTTGATACTCATGGTTATGGGTCTTAACAATCTAATGCTTATTTTCTAGAGCTCTCATAGTCTCTCTAATCCTTTTAAATTCTCTACTTCTGATCCAATTTGCCTCTTTTCTCATTTTGATCTTCTATGTTACTTAGTGTGGTTTTTTTTTACAGTTCTCCTTTAATGTCCTTTCAATTTTGCCATATTTTTTGTAGTGATTTTTATTTTATTCTTTCACTTTTTTCCTGAGCATTGCCAACTAATATTTCAAGTCTATAATCTCCCCCATCACAGGTTTTTGTATGTATATTTTCTTTGTTGCTTCATAAAAGCAATTACCTCGTTATATTTATTAAATTAATGGTAAAATATTATTCACAATATTAATCTGCTTTATGGCAGCCATTTTCTGATGAGTATTCTTCATCTGTTGTTTTCTTTGTGGTGTTTTTTTTTGTTTTTTTTCTTGCAGAATCTTTGTATAGATTCTGTACTGATCCTTTTTAGTTATTCATTATTTTTTTTAAAGATTTTATTTATTTATTTGAGAGAGTGAGTGAGTGAGAGAGAGAACAGGAGCAGGGGCAGAGGGAGAGGGAGATAGAGAAGCACACTCCCTGCTGAGCAGGGCTTTGTTCCAGGGTACTTGGGATTTGTCTTTCGGTTTAGCAATTTATGAGAGCGTTTATATAGCCTTTACTATTTCCCAAACAATTGAGATAGGCAGTATTTTCTTTTTCCTTCACAATTCATATGCTGTATTCTTCCCTACTGCTATAGAGAAACACTACTTCCTTAAAACATGGCTTATGCATGTGATGTTTCATTCAGCCCTACTTGGTGGGCTTCCTGAGTCAAGTAAAGTAGCTGAGGTCTCTGGCTTCTAGCTGTAACCCACCCCTACCTCCTACGTCCTTGCAAACTAGGGATATTGGTTTTTTTCATTTCAAGGTGTTCATATCTGTTTTACAAAGTATAAAGTTTTCATTTTTTTAATGATATCTATAGCAACTAGATTCTATCATCAATTAGTTCTCACTGTGTTATCTTCTCACAATTTCCTCCCTTGTGATACTGTTTTCTGTTCATCTTGCGTTTTTGGATGATTTTCTGGCTAAAAAGGGGGAAATGCTGATTTCATATCAACATGTTCAATTTGAGATTCCTTGTACTTTAACTTTCTTAAAGCACTCTAAAATGGCAGTCCAGTAAGGTGAGGATAAAAGTAGAATGTAGAAAGTAGAATCTATTTGTCATGTGCCTGCTACTTTACTAATATTGGTAATAAAACATTGAACTAGATAGACACTGTCGCATGAAGCTTATATTCTAGTTATAGGAGACAAAAAATTAATAAAAGGGTTTAAATAAAGTGGTTGAAAGTAACAGTAAGTGCACTGAAGGAAATAATATGCCAATTACATCTTTGAATCTTACTGCCAGCATTGCCAAGTTCAGGTTAGATTGGTCTTTGTTTTGCTTTTGCTTTTGCTTTAGAAATATAGCCACAGTGGCCTTTAAAACTCTGGGCAGCTTCTTTGTTTATTTGACAAATTTGGAAATGTATGTTCTATTCATTTGCCAAGATTGGCTTTGTGGCTAGCCAGAGATTCAAGAGAATGTTTGAGTAGCCCACGGTTTCTTTTCCATGGAATGTCACAGGGTTAATGAATTATCTTCCTCTTTGTGGGAAGTTATTTCTGAATTTAAAAAGAAAATGAAACATGGTCTTTCTAATTGGGTAAAAAATAAAAGGAAAAGATAATAAGGCTTAAAATCAACAGCTCCCATGTCTACGATCTTAGTTAGCTCATGTTAAAAATATTTTCTTTACCATGGTGAGGCACTAAATTTTTTAGCTTGAGCTTAATTATATTTGAGACATCATATCCCTTCTTGATATAGATTAGATCAATGACATTATTTTGACCTACAGATTAAATAAGTAGCCCTATTCTAGAAGATGTTTGGATGTTAGGGAGAATTTTAGAAAAATATCAAAGACATTTGAAGGAAGAAATATAAATATACTAATGTAAAGATACAAAGTCTAAATTAAGATCTGAGTATTTTCTCTTGTTCAATTAATTGTTTTGGGATTTTGTAAATTTATTTTCACCTGTATTGAGTTCCCTAACAAAAGCAAATAATTAAAGATATGTTACTTAGCATTTCTTACTAGTTTTAAGAAAGAATTTACAGAATACTAGATTATCAGTTACCATGTACTTTCTATTTATGTTGGTCTGTTTGGGGAAGAAAAATGTTATAGATAGTAATAGAAAACATTTTTCATACCTTTTATGTCCTCTTTTAATAAAGCGAATTCATTTTCACCTTACTAGAATATGGTGACTTTGAAAAGCCAAAGAGTTGTCCACTGAAGTTTAGCATCAGAACACTGGATAGTAAGCAGAGCAGTGGATTATCAAATCTAGTTAAGTTAAAGGATTCCGAAGAAATTGGGCTATATTCTAACACTTGTATTATTCTTTTAACCCTCTTACCTGCAGACTTCTTTATTACATATCATATGATTAACTAAAATACCTTCAACTTAGTTTCACATTGTTAACAATCAATTATATCTCAAGCTCTGAGTATAATTCACAAGAGATACCACCTTAAACTGAAATTACTGATGTGCTGTCTCTATACTCTTATGAACTTAGTGCTATTGTTTATTTTTCTTACATACTTAAAGAAATATATTTTTCATTAGGTTAGATAGCACAAGGGGCAAATCTTTCTTGACATCATGAAAACTCAATCTAGCTTTTATTTTTCCCTAGAATATTTGTTCTTCTTCTAACATCATAACAAATCTGTGGTGATGCTTTTAATTCCACTATATTGCATTCAAATCCCACCTTCCATGTTAATGCTAAAAACAAAGAGTGCCTGGTTGCTCTTGGAAACTGGAAAATGATATACTATAAAATATGACTGGAATAGAGTCTTATATTATGGTCCTGCTGGGCAAGAAAACAGAAGACTTAATGTCAATAATTTTATGGAGTTTGATAGTTTCAGTTAGTTTTGCCACATACAATTCCAGTTAAATTTAGTTGAGACAGGGGCGCCTGGGTGGCTCAGTGGGTTAAGCCACTGCCTTCGGCTCGGGTTATGATCTCAGGGTTCTGAGATCAAGCCCTGCATCGGGCTCTCTGCTCAGCAGGGAGCCTGCTTTCCCCTCTCCCTCTGCCTGCCTCTCTGCCTACTTGTGATCTCTCTCCGTCAAATAAGTAAATAAAATCTTTTTTAAAAATTTGGTTGTGACAGAACTAGAAATGAAATAACATGCACAGTGGACCTTTATATCAGTTGAGATTTGTTTAGTCAGTCCAGACGGCCGTGACAAAATACCATAGACTAGGTGGCTTAAACAACAGGAATTTATTTATCATAGTTCTGTAGATTAGAAGACCATGATTACAATACCAGCCGGGTTGATGTCTGGTGAGAGCTCTTTTCTTGGGTTGCAGATGGCTACCTTCTCACAGTGTCCTCACATGGTCTTTCCTTAGTGGATGTGGGTAAAGAGAGAAAGGAGGTAAACTCTCCAACATTTCTTCTTATAAGGACACTAATCCCATCATGAGAACCCCATTCTCATGCCCTCATCTAAACCTAATTACCTCCAAAGACCACGTCTGCAAATACCATTACATTGAGAGTTAGGGTTTCAGTATGAATTTTGAGAGGACATATTTCAGCCCATAGCAAGAATTATGCAGATAATCAGTCATAGAATATGTACACACAGTCTCTTTCTGACTGTAGAATTAATGATGCAAGGTATTTTCATTTATAACATATACAATTTAATCTGATCATAAAATCATCTAGAAGAGGTAAAAGGGAATTTTCTCTTGTCTATAGCATGAAGATATTTTAAAAATATTAACCTTCCCTTTCATATTTCCCCACTTCTGTTTGAGGAGCTAAGTTGTTCTGAGCTTTTTTTCTTGGAGATAGAAACATATGAAGTAGAAGGAGAAAAAGAAGTCTTCCTTGCTTTCATTTTCAAAAGCCAAAACCCTTAGGAGAAATAAGAATATTTCTGTTAAAGACAAAGATAGTTTGAAGACTATTCCACAAGCTACATGGAGGGAAGAGAGCCAGAGTCAGATCCAGGAGAATGAAATTATGAATGGGAATTGGAATTGAACCTTGTTCTCACCCATTTTATGAGTCCCTGAGAGATACAGGATTCTTGAGAGGCTTTGTAGAGACTGTATGAGAAACTCTGTTTCCCACTTCCTGGTTTAAAGCCCTGGTAAGGTGGGAAGACTGCAGAAATTTGAGGTACCTGGGAGCAGAGGGCGTGTATTAGCTACTTTCCATCGTAGAGTCCTGATGAGGTGACAAGAGCTGAATGTTGAGTCCAGGTCCAGTGAGCCAAAGAGAAAGTTAGATTCCTATGCTGCAGACCATGACAGAAACAATGGAACAATTTTTGTTTCTTAAGTATGATGAGTCAAAACCAAAAAGAGTTGTTATACCTGAAGGAATCATGTGGACAGCCTGAGGGACATCTCATTGTAACCTGACAGACTAAGGACTAAGAACTAGGGAGAGAAGCAATGTGTCTATGGATAGTTGTGTAGACAGATGACATTCAAGAGCATGTACCTCCCCACGATGGGACCTGGTACTAGTTAGCCCTCTCATTTATCACAGCCCTGGAGAAATTTCCAGGTTTCTGACTGTGGTTAAGTTTGGGCCACCCAGTGGATTGGAGAATCAAAATAGAAATTATAAGGGAAGAAAGAATGATGCATTAGGTCATTTAGTACATCTCTTTCCCAGGGACAAGCTCTGAAATCCACAAGATATTGTCAGCCTACAAAGTATTCTGTTACATCTTCCCCTTAGTGCAATGGATGCCTGATTGCCTCATGGTTACATAACTTTCCTGCACCGTGTACTCATATGCCCAACAGACCATTTGGACATTTTCACTTGTCTCAAAGGAATCTAATACACAATATATTCAAAATAATACTCATAATGTTCCCCCAGGCTTTCTTCAGTGTGGCCAGTCTCAGTCAGTGAGACCCTTTCTAACCTTAGTACAAGCTACCAACCCGTTCCTGATCCTTGACAGCTCCTCCATCACCACCCATCTTCAGCCCGTTCTCTCCATTTCTACTCAAGCCCATGCTACTAGTGGAGTCTACCTGCATTCACACAATACCCCCTTAGTCATTCTCCACACTGCGATCTGAATGATTTTCAAAATAAAAATGATCATGTTGTTCTCCACAGCTCACTCACAACACTTCACACAGGTTTCATTATGCTAGTGACTAATAGGATAACAAAGTTCTATGTGAGCTGGCTGCTGTGTTTTTAAACAGTCTCATCTTGAACCATGCTGCTCTTACTTTGTATACCCCGGTACAGTGGCCTTCTCTTCCTTCCTTAAATGTATAACACCCTTATTGCCTCAGAGCCTTTGAGTGTCTGCTCCTTCAGCCTGGAATGCTCTTCTTCACATCTAAATTAGCCAATGTCTACTGACACTTCAGATCTTAGTTCCTTATTCCTGACCCTGCAACCAGTTAAATCCCACATTCATGGTCTCAAAATACTGGATATCTCTCCTTCATAGAAATGATCACGGTTGAACTCTTCATTTATTTTGTGACTATTTAATACCCTCTGCTTTCTGCATTAGGCTGTCAGTTTAATGAACAGTGAGAACAAATTTGTACCTTCACTTTATCCACAGTGACCTGGACACATAGTAGACATTCAGTAAATTATTGAATGATATTAGAAGTCTTCTCAAGTGACGCTTCACCACAATACCAGTTGGTACTCTGAGTGCTTACTCTATGCCAGGCACTATTAGAAGCAGTTGTTACATATGTTAGCTCATTTAACTCCCACAACAACCCTGTGAGGTGGGCAGTACTATTATCACCTCTGGTTTTCAGATTGGAAAATAGGCACAAGCCTCACAGCTGGCATAAGGCTCAGAAACTGTGCTTCCCACGGCCAGCCTGTACTATTTTGAAAGTCTATCCCACAGTGAGCTGCTGTGCCCACCTAAGAGAGGCAGCTGCTGACATTCTATTTAGTGACAAATAATGGACTTAATCCATCAAATTATATTAATTATAAGAGCGTGGAAATCTTGCATATATTAAATTCTCATTGAACTATGCACATTCTCCGTTCATTTAATTAGTATATATCCAACACTTATCATATGCCAGAATTTGTGCTAGCAATTAAGAAATATAAAGGAGAATGAGATGGCCCTTGCACTTGAGGTGCTCCAGATCTGGTAAGCTAAATGAAGAAAGAAATAAATCATTTACTACAATTCAATGAGAGCTGTTATGAAGATGTCTGAAAAGTGCTAGGGGAAAGGAGGGAGAAACAAAACTTGGTGTTTCTTCTGAGGAAAACCTCCTCCAGATGGTGGGGTGGTCAAGAAAATAATTTATTACTACTCTTGGATTTCCTCTATGGAAAATTACTGATGTAAGATAAGCTCCTGTTAAGGATTCCTAACACTTAACTCTCTTACATTTGTCAGAGAAAAATATATCCTCTTCAAAGAATCTTTTTCATATATTCTCTCTCACTCTCTCTCCGCCCCATCTCTTCCTGTTTTCAATCCATGCCTAAACCCCAAACCCACCCAGACATGGCTGATCTGCTTCAGGCTACTTTTATTAATGTATCTGTAAAACGCAAGAGACAAGCTATCTAGAAGCATGGGTTCAAACCCTACTAAGCACCAGCAGTCTGTGGCAGTGACAGGCTCTCAGAGGCAAGGTCTACTATCCAGGTGCCAGCCTGGGCAGCCTGGGCTCACCGCCCAATACCTCTGCTGGGATGGGTGTGTACCTAGGGTTTCTACCCATGGAGCCTCGGCATTAAGATCCAGGGACCACAGCAGCTAGCCTTGAGCTGCTACCCCTACCATGGTACTTTTGAGTGGCACCACACTCTTGTGCTTTGGTTTTCCTCTCCTGGTCATCAGGCCTTGCCCGGGTAAGGGTCCCACTCAAAAGGCACTTGAAACTTTTTTTTTTTTCTAAAGGTTTATTTATTTATTTTAGAGAGAGAGAGAGAGTGGGGAAGGGAGCAAAGGGAGAGACTCTTCAAGCAGACTCCCCACTGAGCGTGGAGGCAACCTGGGGCTCAGTCTCACAACCCATGAGATCATGACCTGAGCTGAAACCAAGAGTCACATGCTCAGCTGAGCCACCCAGGTGCCCCCACCTGAAGCTTTTTAAAATGTCAGGCTTATTAAGGTATAGTGTAGATCCAGTAACATGCAACTGGATTGTCTGGCAAATGCATTCCGTCCTGGAACCATCATCACAATCTAGATATAATATTTCTTCACCCTAAAAATTTCATCAAGCTCTTTTGCAGTCAGTCCTCTTCCCTACTCCTGGGCATATATTAGGTAATGAATATTTGATAAGCTATTTTTAGTTACCTATTACACACAGTGAGTTCTAAACTCCAATAACTAGAACTCAGTTCAAGTACCACAACAATGAGGAAACCAGTCATTTAATCCAGAAAACACAAAATACATTAGGAAAAAAGAACAATAACAACAACAAAAAAACAAGAGGGCAACAAATGTTCTAGTGAAATGGTTATTTTACATATTTTACATAACTATAAACTTCTAAAGCTCTTGAAAAAATCTGGGAGTTCAATTTAGAATACCCAAAGAAGGTCTCTCTACCTGTTTAACCTGCTCTGATTATAACTTTTTTTTTTGAAGCAGCAATATTTATAATAACATTTTATGAAGTTATTGATTTGGGGAATTAACAACCAGTATAGTTAGTATTCAATTTTCAAACGGCTGTGGTTCGCAAGTTGAGTTGTGAATCAGATGTTTCTATCTCAGCAGGCATTTTCTAAATAAAAATAATATTCTAAAATATGAGTATTCAAATATTGTTTAGCAAGAGTATTCCAAAATTCATTACTTGTCTGAATTCTAGATTCTAGAACCTAAGGACCAAGCAATACAGAATCAAGGTAGAGATAAAATAAGTATTTAGGAGAGAAAATGATCAGGACTTCTAATATCAACCTGGAACATAGAAGATTAAGTTTATGCAAGTATAAAATAATGGCTTCTGTGATTCAGATTTCAACAATTAGGTGGATGACAATGCTGCCAGTAGAGAGAGGGAACACAGAATGAGGAGCAGAGCTGGAGTGAGAATTGGATTTGATGTGTCTGTGGAACATCCAGGTGAAGTCTCGTTGCAGTTGGATAGGGAAATCTGAAGTTTGGGGAAGAGGTCATCTACATATAGGTGGTCATCAAAACCATGAGACGTAATGAGATTTGCTGAAAGAATATGAAGAATGAAAAATGTAATTCACCAAAACTCTGAGGAAACTTTAATATATGAAGCATGGTCAGATAAAAGAAACCCATAGAAAAATCAGAGATACTTTTTGAAATATCAGTATATTATTCTCAAAAAAAAGAAAATTTAAAATACTCTAAATAAGTCTGATTTAAGTGTGATATAAAACTGAATTTCAAGGAGGTCATGAGCAGAGGTGTCAAGCGCTATACAATCTTCGCTGAGCACCAAAATCTGCCAATCTGCCAGCCAATTCACCATAATCACCTGGGAAGTTTTTAAACATTTCAAGCCCCTTGCTTTGCCTGTATATTTTGATTTAGGAGGTGTTTCATGAGGCTGGGGTATTTTAAAAAGCTTCCCAAACCTAACATTCTACCAGTTTTGGAAATTTCTTCCTAACACTGTCACCCCTCACCATCTCAAGTTGCACACTTTACATCTTTTTCATACATGAGAAAATAAGTTTCAGTGTAATTCTTGAACTTGGAGGTGCATGGCCGAAGGCAGAAAGTACCTCCCATTTTCCTTGTAATCACGAACTTTTGTGACTTAAGAGAAACGTATAATTGCCAAGCTCAGAAACACCTGGAAATAAAATAGGTGGTTATTATAAAAATAAGCACCTGTAGACAGTATTTATTTTATTGAAAAAATAATGGCTTAGAGGAAGAATCCAAGCTACAATAAAATTAAATATTGTTCTGCTGACCATTTTAAAGGAGGGTTTCCAATGAAGGGGATTCATTGTCACTATTCAGCTATGCACATGGCTGCCAGTGTGCTAACTGCTGCAGCTGCTTTTAACCTGAATCATCTGATAACCTGAATGGTTCCAAATAGTTTCACTTATCCAGGGGTACACAGGATGCTGATTTTCCTCAAGGTGTTACTAAATGGTCCATTAAGTTAGTATTTGTCACATAATTTTAAAAACTCCTATTAGCTCTTCCCTTTTGGAGTTTCACAATGAATATTAGCATATTACATGCCCTGAATAGCCCTATAGTCAAGAGCTCATTAATTTTGTTTATTCTTTTGTTTATTAAGTTTATTTGACACACTTTGCTTTTTATATAAAATACAGTCTTAGAAATTGGTATTGTACTTTCTAGGTAATACAATGATAAACTTTAAAATTACAATGAGATGAAAAAAATAAATTAGTGATCATCTGTTGATCTGTTTGGGCTGATGTGGAGATCATATTTATTTATTTATTTATTTATTTTTAAAGATTTTATTTATTTATTTAAGAGAGAGCACAAGCAGGGGGAGGATCAGAGTGAAAGGGAGAAGCAGGCTCCCTGCTGGGCAAGGAGCTTGATGTCAAACTCAATCCAGGACCCTAGGATCCTGACCTGAGCTGAAGACAGATGCTTAACTGACTGAGCCACCCAGACACCCCTGGAGATCTAATTTACAATAGTTTGTTGAATCCTGGCTATAAAACATTGAAGAGGCTCAACATGTAAATCCACTAGACGTAATAGGGTTGGTTAGGGATGCATAAACTTTAGCACAGCAATAACACTTTCTATTCTTAATGCAGAATATAAAATTTGACAACAAATTAATAATGACAAAAATAACATAGTAGCAGTGCTCAGCACTATTTTAAGGTATTTGCATGTATTTATTCATGCAGTCCTCAAAATTGCTCCCAGGAGATAGTCACTATTATTATCCTTCCTATTCAAAGGAGATGACACTGAGGCACAGAGAGGTTTAGTAATTTGTCCAGTGTTACACATCTTAAGTAGTAGAACCAGAATTCAACTTCTAGATTAATCTTGATGGTCAAAATAGAAACAGCAAATGCCATGGGTGTGAGGTTTATGGAACTAGGTTACCTGTGTTCATAGCCCAATATCTTAGATAAGATATTTTCTTCTTTCTGTCCACCTCTAAAAATATCTTAGAGAAGTTTCAATCAGCATGTTCTTTGCTGAGCCAATCTGGCTGCCTCAGTCTCTACCTACTAGGATGAGTTCGTTTGTCCAGTATTTCAAGATAATTTCTCAGAATAGAGAAGGATTTATTTTGTGGAGGGCCATCCCACCTTAATAGTCCATGTCTTATTTGTCCCTGGAGGTTGCTTTTGGGATGAGAACTCCCAGTCTTCCCTGTGCAGGGTGTGAGGTTTTTTGCAATACAGCTCCCATAAAACTGTAGTCAACTGCTTGTTTATCTTGTTTTTAGGATACAAATCAATATAAGAAAGGTTTCTCATACATAGTTTTAGGATCTCTAGTTGAAGCAGGGCCCTGGACTCGTGACTTCTTTACAACGTAAGTGAATACTCTGTCCTTTGAGTTTTACAGAATTAGCCTCAGGATTCTGTGACAGGCTGGGGGGGCGGGCGGGGAGGGAGGCGGGGAGGGTGGGTGAAGTGGAGCTGATCTGTCCTGGAGTTCTGTGTCCATCATCAGGCTGTGTTCCTGCCTATATGCTGGTCAGTAAGTAGCACTGAGTATTTTGACTGGCAGTAGATTTTCAGCAGAGGCTCTTTTGAAGGAGGATTAGTGCTTCCTAACTCTTCTAGCCTTCCTCAAGTATCTCTATTTCAAATACCAAAAAATCCCTCATTCTCTTCAATAAATGCGCTTACTATTTTTCAGATCTCAGTGAATTTGGTAGTTGCAATCCAGCAACGCTTTGATCATCTCAAGTTTGTAGACTCTTATAACTAGCCTTAGACAAAAAATAGCTTTTCTTCACAAGGCTTTGCTCTTCATCTGATGTCTTATCTGCTTTCTAACAGGCTCAGCTCCAAAGGGAGCTAATCTTTCTTGGTAGCTCTTGCTGAAGGTAACATTTCCTATAGCTTCTAAACACGCGTGGATCCTGCCAAATTGCCTTCAGACCTTCCTGCTCCAGCTTCATGGGCCTGAAGTCTGAGTCCCAAGAGACAGCAGCATGGTTTAGCTGCCTGTTTTGCCCCCACGCAATATCTGCAGTTTCTCATTCTGGCATAAGGGGCAGCAGAATTCTCAGTTCTCCTCACATGAACTACCAAGCTCCACATGCTAGGGTCTATGTTTTGCAGCACCCCACTTCCATTAGTTTCTAATTAGTAATTTCTGTGTGCAAGTAAGTGAACCAAATCTAGCTAGCTTAAGTAAAAATGAGAAATTTATTGGAGGATATTAGTATAATTGATAAAACCCAATGACAGAAATGCTTCTGGGCTTCAGGAACAAACTAAAACCTGGAACACAAAATTGTTAAAATTTTCTTCATCTCTCTTTTATGTCCATTTCTGTAGGTCAGCTTCATTTGTCTTTCTCTCTGCATCCCAGTTTTCAGTTTCCCAATCTACATCTCAAAAGAAAAAATTTAGCCAGCGACAGCTTTGAATTTTATAAGGTATAGGTCTGACCACCTCTCTTCTGGCTCTGCCCGTGCTGCCCAGCAAAGGTCATAAGACTCAATGAGCCAGTCGGTTATGACCAAGGGCCATAGTGTAGGAATGGGACAGCAGTAATAAATGGAGAGAGGCATGTAGGGAATGGCTCTTAGAAAACAGATACTGAGTAGACAAAAGAGTATGTCCCTAGTTGTTGAGTCATTGTAGTGATACTACAGCCAATGCTGTCAGAACAGGTAAAAGAATCTTATATAGGTTCACCTTCTATTTAACTCGTTTGTTATAATAATGTGTTTAGAATAGTGGTAGCAGGTAGATGTGGTAATTCTCAGAAACTTATTTAATGAATTGGAAAAAAACCCCACAACAAATAGAGGTCTTTTTCAATTCAGAAGAAGAAATTAATTTTAAAGCACTAGAACATTAGGCGTACTAAAACCCCACTTAATTGGCAGAGGCAAGAAGGAACCTAGGATTTGCTCAGAATTTCATTCTTCCCAGAAACCACAGTTTTGAATTTATATTCCAACATTTGGGAAACATGTATAGGGTATTTCTCATCATATTCATGGAATACAATGTACTTACCACTTTCTTGCTCTAGCTGGCTCAGTCTCAAAACATCTATGCAAAGGAGATCATGCTAAACACTGATACAACTAGTATTTCAGTAAGAAAATGAGGGAAGTTTTAGGTATCATAAACTGTATTAAGAAATCCCCTCATATACTAACGTGGTTAGTATAAAAGGACAGTTGCTATTTATTAACAAAAGTTGTTGACAAAAATTCTTGCACTTATAAATTCAAGCATGTACTATGGCATCTCTCACATTCCATACCTCCCCTTCTTCCACCCTGCTTTAAGAGTGGGCATGAAATTTCTCACAGGTTACAGACAGACACAGGGGAAGGAAATTCATTTTCAGCATGGTTAGTAACCTCGGAATTCTCCTGTAGCTATTCAAGGTGAAAATTTTGCTCAGATTGGAGCTCAGCTAGAACTCTGAGCTCTTGCCTGGTTTGGCTCTATGGTCCTCACTAAAGGTGTAGGGATACTCTATATGGGACTATACAACATCAAGGAGAGATACTTTGAGAGGAAAGTGGAGATAAATTTTACATAATTGTGTCTTGATTTTTTTAATCATTTAGTTTTTTAAAGAAGCTCTTGTATCTTACCAATCTCAGACTTGCAGATAAATTATGAAATGGTGCAAGAAAGACTGTTTTATGCTGAACCATTTGAGAGTAAGTTTCCAAAATTCCCCATCACTCTTGAATACTTTAGTGTGTAATTCCTACCAACAAGATTACTTTCCTATATAACTACAAAATACCATCAATATTAGGAAATTACCATTGATATATAACAATATCTAATCTCCAGACTCCATTACAATTTTCTAGTTGTCCCAATAATGTCTTTGTAAAGAAAGCATCCAGGCAAAGGTCCCGTGTTACATTCAGTTGTCACATTTCTGTAGACATCTTTAATTTGGAATAGTTCTTTAGTTTTTCCTTGATACTTTTAAAGGAGACAGAGGAAGTTACCTATTGCAGAATGTTCTTCAAGGTAAGTTTCTCTAATGTTCCTTTAGGATTAGAGTCAGATCATAGAAGTGATGCTGTGTGTTCTTATTGTCTGTCGGGTGGCATATGGTTTTGATTTATCTCTACTATATGAAATTCCAACAAAATTGGCATGGGTTTTTTTTAGTATTTTTTAAATTGAAGTATAGTTGACACACAGTGATACTCAGTTTCAGGTATACAATATAGTGAAACCACTAGTCTGTATATTATGCCATGCTCACCAGAAGTGTAGCTCCATCCATCACCATACAGTGTTATTATAATACATTTGACTATATTCTCTATTCTGTGCCTTTTATCCTAGTGACTTATTCATTCTATAATTGTGAGCCTGTAACTCCCACCCTCCTTCACCCATTTTGTCCATCTCCCTGTCCCTCTGCTCTCTGGCAGCCATCAGTTTGTTTTCTCTGTATTTATGGGTCTGTTTCTGCTTTTTGTTTTTTTGTTCCATTTTTTAGATTCCACATTTAAGTGAAATCATATGGTGTTTATCTTTCTCAATTTGACTTATTTCACTTAGCATAATACCCTCTAGGTCTGTCTGTGTTGTTGCAAATGGTAAATTGTCATTCCTTTTCATGGCTTAGTAATACTCCATTGCATACATATATATTACAGTTTCTTTATCCATTCATCCATCAATAGACACTTGGGTTAAATCTATAAAGAACTTATCAAATTCAACACCCAAAGAACAAATAATGCAATCAAGAAATGGGCAGAAGACATAAATAGATATTTCTGCAAAGAATACATCCAAATGGCCAACTGACACATGAAAAACTGCTCAACATCGCTTGGCATCAGGGAAATACAAATCAAAACCACAATGAGATACCAGCTCATACCAGTCAGAATGGCTAAAATTAACAAGTCAGCAAATGACAGTTGTTGGTGAGGATGCAAAAAAAGGGAACCCTCCTACACCATTGGTGGGAATGCAAGCTGATGCAGCTACTCTGGAAAACAATATGGAGGTTCCCCAAAAAGCTGAAAATAGAGCCACTCTATGACCCAGCAATTGCACTAGAGGTATTTATCCAAAGGATACAAACATAGTGATCTGAAGGGGCACCTGCACACCAATGTTTATAGCCAAACTGTGGAAAGAGCCCAGATGTCCATTGACAGATGAATGGATAAAGAAGATGTGGTATATATATACACTGGAATATTATGCAGCCATCAGAAAATGGAATCTTGCCATTTATAATGATGTGGATGGAACTAGAGGGTAAGGGAAATTAGTCAATCAGAGAAAGACAATTATCATATGATCTCGCTGATATGTGGAATTTGAGAAAGAATGCAGAGGATCATGGGGAAAGAGAGGAAAAAATGAAACAGGATGAAATCAGAGAGGGAGACAGACCATAAAAGACTCTTAATCTCAGGAAACAAACTGAGAATTGCTGGAGTGGAAGGGGTGGGAGAGATGCGGTGACTGGGTAATGGACATTGGGGAGGGTATGTGCTCTGGTGAGTGCTGTGAATTGTGTAAGACTGACGATTCACAGACCTGTACCCCTAAACAAATAATTCATTATATGTTAATAAAATTTTTTTAAAAATAGACACTTGGATTGCTTCCATATCTTGGCTATTGTAAATAATGCTACAGTACACATAGGGGTGCGTGTATCTTTTCAAGTTACTGTTTTTATTTTGGGGTGAATACCTAGTAGTAGAATTACTGGATCATATCGTAATTCTATTTTTAATATTTTGAGGAACCTCCATACCGTTTTCCACAGTGGCTGCACCAGTTTACATTTCCACCAAAAGTGCATAAGATTTCCTTTTTCTCCACATCCTTGTCAACACTTGTTATTTCTTATCTTTTGATACAAGCCATTCTGATTTCTCACTGTGGCTTTGATTTGCATTTTCCTGAGGATGAGTGATGTTGAGCATATTTTCATGTGTCTATTAGCCATCTGTATATATTCTTTGGGAAAATGTCCATTTAGGTCCTTTAATTGTGGGGGTTTTTTTTGTGTTGAGTTGCATAAACTCTTCATATATTTTGGATATTAACCCCTATCAGATATATCACTTGCAAATATCTTCTCCCATTCAGTATATTGCCTTTTCATTTTGTTGATGGTTTCCTTCGTTGTGTGAAACCTTTTATCTTGATGTAGCCCCAGCAGTTTATTTTTGCTTTTGTTTCCCTTGCCTTAGGAAACATATCTAGAAAAAGGTTGCAATGGCCGATGTTGAAGAAATCACTGGCTATGTTTTCTTCTAGGAATTTTATTGTTTTAGGTCTCACATTTAGGTCTTTCATCCATTTTGAGTTTATTTTTATATGGCATTAGAATGAGGTCCAGTTTCATTCTTTTGCATGTATTTGTCCAGTTTTCCCAGCACCGTTTGTTGAAGAGACTATCTTTTCCCCATTGTATATTCTTGTCTGCTTTTTCATAGATTAATTGACTATATAAGTGTGGGTTTACTTCTGGGCTCTCCGTTCTGTTCTGTTGATCTATGTGTCTGTTTCTGTGTCGGTACCACATTGTTTTGATTACTACAGCTTTGTAGTGTATTTTGAAATCTGGGACTGTGATACCTTTAGGTTTGTTCTTTCTCAGGATGCTTTAGCTATTTGGGGTCTTTCATGGTTTCATACAAATTTTAGGATTGTTCTAGTTCTGTGAAAAATGTTGTTGGTATTTTGAAAGGGATTGCATTAAATCCGTAGATTGCTTTGGGTAGTATGGACTTTTTTTTAAGATTGATTTATTTGAGGGGCAGAGGGAGAGAATCTCAAGCAGACTCCCCACTGAGCATAGAGCCCATGAGATCATGACCTGACCCTGAGTAGTATGGACATTTTAACAATATTCAGTCTTCTAATCCGTGAGCATGCAATATCTTTTCATTTGTTTGTGTTGTCTTCAATTTCTTTCA
The DNA here is from genome assembly GCA_002007465.1 of Ailurus styani. Lineage (NCBI taxonomy): Eukaryota > Metazoa > Chordata > Mammalia > Carnivora > Ailuridae > Ailurus > Ailurus styani. Next base: position 1,596,746 of record LNAC01000229.1, on the reverse strand, counting down.
TAAATGTTTTTATAGTTTTCAGAGTACCAATCTTTCACCTCCTTAGTTTATTTCTAGGAATTTTATATATTTTGGTACAATTGTGGAACTGTTTTCTTAATTTCTCTTTCTGCTACTTCATTAGTAGTGCATAGAACTGCAACAGATTTCTGTATTTTAATTTTGTATCCTGCAACTTTTTCTGAAATGAGTTATTGCTTCTCATAGTTTTTTGGTGGTATCCTTAGGGTTTTCTCTGTCTGGTATCAAGTAATCTGTAAATAGTGACAGTTTAACTTCTTCTTTTTTAAATCAATTTGGTTGTGTTTTGCTTTTTTATCTTCTTCAGGTAATAAGTTATTAGCATTCTGTGACATACACTATCTGCTTAAAACCCATCAACTCTTATACTTCCTGTGCAAGCCAAAGGCAATGCAGCTCTCTCTCTCTGGGGATCTTTTAGGCTACAGGAGCATGGTGCCACCCTTTCTTAGGGCCAGCTATAGTACTGAGGAGGTAATGTTTCAGAGTGCAGTCCTCAGTCAGTGAAGGATGAAAACTCATTGGTCACAGCCTCTGCCAACTTCTTTTCTCCACAGGTTGGATAATTCTGAGCATGTTCCACACTGTCTCCCGGAGTTTTTCTGAGGTACTGAGCCCAATTACCTGTTATCAGTACATTGCTGGGTAACATACCCTTTATTTTGGACTCCTTTCTTTTCTTATCTGAATTTCCCACCCTCTTACCTCTGTTTCCTGAGATCAACTCCCAAAAAGCTACATTCACTCAAATCCTTTTTTCAAGATCTGCTTCTAGGATGCTCATCCTAAGATATGTGATAAGTATATTATGCTAAGTGAAGTAAGTCAGAGAAAGACAAATTATTTCACTCATATGTGGAATTTAAGAAACAAAGCAGATGAACATATGAGAAGGGAAAAAAGGGAGAGAGGGGGAAACAAGCCAGAAGAGACTTTTAAATATAGAGAACAAACTGAGGGTTGCTGGAGGGGAAGTGGGTGCTGGAGGGCTAAGTGGGCAATGGGCATTAGGGAGGGCACTTGTTATGATGAACACTGGGTGTTATATGTAAGTAATAAATCACTAAATTCTACTCCTGAAACTGACATTACACTATACGTTAACTAGAATTTAAATAAAAATTTGAAACAAACAAAAGAGACACATGTCATTCCTAAACTATAGGAGCTTTGAAGAGATTTTGCCGTATTTGTGTCAAATTCATGATCTGATGAGTTGGTTATTATTTAGTCATTTTTTCAAAACTTTGTTTTCTCTATCTGAATGAAAGAGTACCTCCCCATAATACCAGTTCCTCCACCAAGGTGTAGGGGTGGAGGTTATATTAAATGTTATATTAAAATGTTCTTTGACATCAGGCCAACCTTGTGTTTGGAAAACATTGTTAAAACAAGGTGTGCACATGCCATCTAGTTAGCTCATTAAAATTAGAATGCTGTGCAATTATTTTCTTATTCCTTTGTGTTTCCATGTTATGTTATAATCAGCCCCTGAGTCTGACCAAAGCATCTGGTTTCCCATCCTCCACAGTGGGCTTCTACCGGGAATTACCATTTTTACTTCATAAAAGTAAATGCATACAGTGCGTGGCATTTTTTTTTGAAGAGAGGGCTGAAAATAATAATAATGTACTTGTACTTGCTATTCTTAAACCCCCCTCAAAACCACTCAGTACAAACAACTTCTAGACCAACTCTGTCTGGGAAGAGCAGATTTAGAAAGAAGGGAGACACTATAGACAGTACCACATACAAGAAAGAAAATATAATGTCTCAGCCTGATACATTGTGGGATGCTGCAGGATGTTGACTCACTTTGCAACTATAATCCTTCCTGAGCATAGAAAAAAAACCTAAGTAGTCTTTTAGAGAATGAGTTCCTCTCAAACAAATCTCTCCTGACCCGCATTGCTACAGGAGTTGTTGTCACCAATGTTAATATCTGTGTCATACACTCGTGTGTAATTATTTTTCCAAAAGAGCAGACCAAACAATTTCTCAAGTAGAGAAAACTCTCTGTACACACAGTACTCTTCTGAACGAGTAACATGGATAGTCGGACAAATGAAAATAAGCATGAAATATTGATGACATTCAAAAAATAAACACATAGTTCCTTCCTAAAAAAGAACATATTTGCAAATAGCACAACCTGCTTGCTAACTCTTGCTGGCAAATAGGGTAGATCCAAACAGCCTATGAGCCTCTCCTGATTGAACGTTGAGTTTTCATGAAGTTCCATAGTTATAAATAAATGTTCCAAACATCTCTATAATTACTTCTTACTTCTAAAGTATTATCTGGGCAGAAATTCATTTTACCTAAAGCATATTCTATAACTGACTGGTAGTAAGGAATTTCACCCAAGAAAGGCACATTTTAATTTAGGTAGGAAAAATTGTAAACATGCCACCCCCTTCTACAGGGTGGGGAGCATTTCTCTCAGAGTTCTACCACTTCATCAGAGCCAGCAGAGGTTGAAACGTAGGACCACAAATCAAATAAGTGCCCTCTACGCCATTCACTTCTCCGCAAAGTCTGCAATTAAAGGACCCTTCCCATTCAAACAAAAGTGCCTTTCCCAAAGAAATGAGTTTGAAGAAACTATTACCCAAATCTTTTCCTTCTGCTCCTCGTTCTTGGCTTTGGGAAGATGTACGTAGTTCCAATGAGGGAATCTTGGAAGGAAATAGGAAAGGACTTTTTGTTTGTTTTCATGGTCTGAATAGCCTGGATGCTTCTACATTCATTCGTACCAGGAATTCAGAGGGTGAATCGTTGGTTTTCCTGAAATTTATGGTTATATCTAAACTGCCAGTTCTGATGATTTGGCCTTGTGAAAATATTGTCTCCCACAGATATCCTTTTCCATAACATTAAAAGCGAGTGTGTGAAATGACTGAATCATACTTTTTAAAGAATGGAAAAATGATTTTTAAGAAAAGATTTTCTAGGCACTTGATAAAATTTCAGAAGAATATTTCTGTAAATACAAATTTTTAAAATCTATCATGGGAAAAATGAGGTTAATATAATAAAGTCACATTTTATTTTTATTTTTTTTATTAAAGACTTTTATTTATTTGTCAGAGAGAGAGAAAGAGAGAGCACAAGCAGGCAGAGTGGCAGGCAGAGGCAGAGGAAGAAGCAGGCTCCCTGCCGAGCAAGGAGCCCGATACAGGACTCGATCCCAGGACCCTAGGATCATGACCTGAGCTGAACGCAACTGCTTAACAACTGAGCCACCCAGGCGTCCCTAAAGTCACATTTTATATGGAGTTCATCTATATCTTCTCTTATAATAAATATTTTTAAAGATGAAGTTAAGATCTGTATTATTTTTAGACCAGTACTGATTCAGAGGAAAGAACTGTTTTCCTTAAATATCCTGCCATCTAATTAGACTCTACTTTGCAATTTGAAACAAATAATTCCAATTCTAATAAACATGAAAGCTGGCAAGTAGAAAAATACGTAGCAGAACTATTATATATAATTTTCTTGTTTGCCACTTGGCTATTTATTTATTTAAATTCAATTAGCCAAGGTATAGTACATTTTTAGTTTTTGATACAATGTTCAGTGATCCATTAGTTGATTATAATACCTGGTGCTCAACATATTACATGCCCTCTTTAATTCCCATCACCCAGTTGCCCCATCCCTCTACCCACCTCCCTTACGGCAACCCTCAGTTTGTTTCCTGGAGTCCAGAGTCTCATATGGTTTGTCTCCCTCTCTTATTTCTTCCCATTCAGTTTTCCCTTCCTTCTCCTATTGTCCTCTGCACTATTCTTTATGTTCCACATATGAGTGAAACCATATGATAATTGGGTTTCTCTGATTGACTTTTTCACTTAGCATAATACTCTCCAGTTTCATTCATCCATGTCCGTGTAAATGGAAGATATTCATCCTTTCTGATGGCCAAGTAATATTTCATTGTATATATGAACCACATCTTTATTTATTTATTTTTTTGCCCCAGGGTACAAGGGTCCGCCAGGGGTACAGGTCTATGAATCATCAGGCTTACACCTTTCAGGGCACTCACCATAGCACAAACCCTCCCCAGTGTCCATAACCCAGCCACCCTATCCCTACCCTCCCACCCCCCAGTAACCTGCAGTTTGTTTCATGAGATTAAGAAGAGTCTCTTATGGTTTGTCTCCTTCCCGATCCCATCTTGTTTCATTTTTTCCCTCCTTACTCCTCATGGCCCCCCACCCTGCCCCTCAAATTCCTCATATCAGAGAGATCATATGATAATTGTCTTTCTCTGATTGACTTATTTAGCTTAGCATAATATCCTCTAGTTCCATCCACATCATTGCAAACGGCAAGATTTTGTTTCTTATGATGACTGCATAGTATTCCATTGTGTATACACACACACACATGTATATATGTATACACCACATCTTCTTTATCCATTCATCTGTTCGTGGACATCTAGGCTTTTCCATAGTTTAATTCGGGTGGATATGCTCCTGTGGATCACTGCATTTGTATCTTCAGGATGAACCACATCTTTATCCATTAATCTGTCAAAGGATATCTCAGCTCCTTCCACAGTTTGGCTATCGCGGACATTGCTGCTGTGAGTGTCCACTTGACTATTTATTAAATACTCTTTTTGTCCATGTTTATGCTGAGTTTTTAGGAAATATGGAAAGTACAAAAACTTCACTGAACTTGCTGTGTAATTGGAGGAGGGGATGCAAAGCACATTTCTGATTTTCTCACTTCAAAAGCTTCTTATGATCCCTCTTACCTGCCACATTATTACAATCTCCCACAGTTTTAAGGGCCTCCACCATCTCTCCTTTACCCCCACCTCTCTCCTCAGCACACTCTGAAGTCCAGTCAAGCCATAGCTTCTTATTACTCCTTGACGGTGCCCTCACCAAGCTCCGTGTCTCAGGCAGTACCTTCCAGTTAGGATACCCTTTCTGTCCGTACCTTCTACCAGAATCTTCTACCTCAGTTCAATGGAATCATCTCTTCTCATTTCCTTCTAGATAGAAGTAATTTTTCTCTTGTCTGAATTCTTTTAGCTCTATTTCTCACAGTGCTTTTTTCATTCAACACAGTAGTATAGATATTTGTGTACATTTATTTGCCCTACTAAAATTACCTTAAGTCATTTCAGGTAGGTTATCTTTGTACCTCCATATACATTGCCTAGCTTAGTGTCTAATTCATAATATGTATTCAAGTATATAGTAGTTGAATAAATGAGTTAATGAGTAAGTACTTGTAACAATTAGGGAATAACTAAGAATAATAATTATGTGGCAATGGATGCAGAGTAATGGGAAAGTAAAAGGAATTTGGAAGAGGCAATAAAACAGCTTGAATGTGAGCTGGAATAGTCTAAGAAGTTTAAATGGAGGATTTAAACTTGATTTGCCCCTTTAGGGATGATCATGTCAAACAATGGAACGAGAGTTGCTGAAAACAACCGGGAGTAGGATTCTGGCTGACAGATTAGAAGAGGCAAAAGAATGAACCAAAAGGTAGGGTTGTAAGAGGAAGTTACAGGAAAGTTCCAGGCTGAGCAGGAAATACATAGGCTATAAGATGTGAACTTTTTAGCTGGAATCCCAGAAGTTAAACTCTGCTTCTAGGACACAGATTTGCTTATTTGCCACTTAGCTATTTCTGTAAACATGCTAGAAAGTAACATGTTTAGGGGCAAAGACTGGGTTTTGAGTTAGGAAGGGCTGGGTTTGATTTTACTTTCACTCTATTGTTTTTGTTGGGCACGGGATTCTCTACTGCTCCATTTTCTCATCAATAAGATGGGAGTTAAAATTCTCACCCAGTTTGGTCACAGTGGAAGTTAAATAAGATAGTATTTTCAAGGTGTTTGACACATAGAAAGAACTCAGTAAATGGCAACTATCATTTTGCTCCAGGCTCAAATTTGAATACAGATCTTTCTTGATTTACAGTGGGATTATATCCTGATAAATCCATCATAAATTAAAAATATCTTCATACAATGATAATACTGTGAATTTCTGTCCTATGTTTGCTAGCTATAATTTCCCCTCAAAGCACATCTAAAGCAGAGATGCCTTATAACAGCTTTATGTTGCCATATTTGTTCTATGAAAAAGGCACCAATTCTTTCCTCATATATGTGAACTCTATCTTTTCTGGAAATGTTAATTTTTCTGGCCTATTACTGTGCTTCATTACTTGTTTTCTCAAATCAGTTGGAAAACAGACATGCTTATATCTTTCCTAAACACATGCAGCAGACTTCTCCTAATGTCTTCATTAAGCCATCTACTTTCAGTGACCCCAGGCAACTCTACACAGGCCTTTATTCTGTTCATCTGGGATTGAACTCTGTGTGCCTTTTAGTTTGAGTTCCTCAGGGCAATGCCTGTTTGTCGTTTGGCTGGCACAGTTTCACCCAATACATCTATTGATTTGGTTTTAGGATTGGTTAGAAAATTGTTTAAGTCAGCTGACAAGCATAATAGATCCAAACAGCATAAAAACATTTCTGTTTATAATGGGTTTCTCAGCAAATATATTAGGAGATATTATGAACATTATGGTCCTACAAACTGTCCAGTATGTGAGACAAATTTTAAATTTAGTAAAGCAAAGGATAGAATTTTCTATGTCTAGAACAATATATTGACTCATGGAAAGAAAAAGTCACACAACTTCATAGAATTCCTTTTACATAAATGATAATGGCCTAGAACATTATTTCATTAAATAAAAAATCTAACTTGGTGTTAAGAACATATATTTACTAAAGACTATATAACCCTTCCTCAACTTGCAATGGGATTATGTCCCAATAAACCCACTGCAAGCAGAAAATATGGTAGGTCAGCAGTGCCTGCCTGGCTCAGTCAGTTAAGCATCAGACTCTTGGTTTCAGCTCAGGTTGCGATCTCAGGGTTGTGAGATTGAGCACCATGTGAGTCTCTGTGCTCAGTGGGGAGTCTGTTTGAGATTCTCTGATTCTCTCGCCCCACCTTCTGCCCTCCACGCTGCTCCTTTTCTCTCTCTCTCTCATGAATAAATAAATCTTTTCCTTTTTTAAAGAAAATAGGGTAGGTCAAAGATGCATTTATTACACCTAACTTACTGGGCATCAGAGTGCTGCCTAGCCTACCTTAAACATGCTCAGAATGCTTATAGTAGCTTGCAGTTGGCAAAAGCATCTAACCCAAAGCCTACTTTATAATAAAGTCATGATTATCTCATTTAATGTATTCAATACTGAAAATGAAAAATGGGATGGTTGTATGGGTACAGAATGGTTGAAAGCATATCGGTGTTTACCGTTGTGATGGCGTGGCTGACTGGGGGCTGTGACTCACTACCACTGCTCAGCGTCACAAGAGAGTATTGTACCACATATTGCCAGTCCAGGAAAAGATCAAAATTCAAATTCAAAGTATAGTTTCTAGTGAATATGTATCACTTTTGCATTATCATAAAGTCAACAAATCCTAAGATGAACCATCTTAAGTCTGGGGCCATCTGTACTTGTTAGGTGTGTTTGTCCCTAGGCCTGTTTGTGGCCAGAGAGTCTCTGAGACTTGAAGCCTGTTCCTTTTTGCTTCAGAAGAACATTTTCTAGAATTGAGACAGATCTTAATAGAAGTGATGAGGCTTATGATAATAACAGAACTTATAGCAGCTAATATTTATTGAGTGTGTATTATGTGCTAGGAACCATGCTAATTGCCTCCTAAGACTTGCTGCGTTTAGTCCTAACAGAAGTGCATACAGTAGGGACTCCTGGGTGGCTCAGGTGGTTAAGCATCTGCCTTTGGCTCAAGTCATGTTCCCAGGGTCCTGGGACATCCCAGGATCCTGGGACGGAGTCCTGCATTGAGCTCCTTGCTTGGTGGAGAGCCTGCTTCTCCCTTTCCCTCTGCCTGCCACTCTGCTTACTTGTTCTAGCTCTCTGTCAAATAAAAAAAGAAATGCATACAATAAATAAAACAACTGTAACTGATATTTGGGTTTGGGGCAGGAATATTCTTGAAACAAAATGTGTCCAGATCTCAGGAGTTCCAGTCACTGGGAATCAGAAGTCAGGGCAGGGTGGCCAGGGGCAAAAAAAGGCACGTAGATGCTGACGCTTGTCCAGACCATGGAATCCAGGATACAGTAGTTAAAAGGTGTGATAGTCTCAGATCTGGTCCAGGCAAGCCTGTATTCTAGAGACCCCAGCCTGGCAATATAGGCCAGGGTAAGGGGAATTTCAGGCAATGGGCACTACTCAAAGCCAAACAGGTGATGGCACTGTGATTCTTAGAAAGACCCTTATTGGTAGCAGGAAAATACAGGAAGCAAGATACAGCCTCCCTGAAGCAGAAATATGGCAAGAGTTGGTATATATTTATACCGATCCCATCTCATGAATTATGGCAAGAATGGCAACATTTACTTCTCTTATACAATTTCTGAAAGGGTGAATGGTTGCCTGAAACCTTGTGCTTAAGATCAAATCTAGGCTTATCAATAAAGAATATTGTGATCAATTAGTGATGTCTCTCTTGAGCACTAAGGGAAGAAGTGGTAGACAGACTGATTGTGATTCTTGGGTTTAATGGGAGAACCAGGGCAGACTTGAAGAAAAAAGAAGAGGAGCTATTACATAAAGGAACTATGCATGACTTCTAGGAGAATGATTTGGGGCCCATCAGTTCTGCTCAGAACTAAACAGAGAGGAGTATACCTATAGTAATTATACATACCTCCTTTCCCCAGTCTGTTGCCATATTAGGAACTGACTGTAACATTCTAATACCCCTACTCCCCATGTCTCCCCAGAGTAAAGGCTTAAAGTTACGTGCCCCGTGTTGACATTTGCTATAAAGATCCATGAACTTCTCAGAAAAACTTCAGTGTGCATTCTCAGGAGATAATAATTATATTGAAAAACAAATATTGATGGACAAGGAGAAGTTAAACACATATTTTTATAATAAACATATTTATATAATATATATTATATTTATATAATATATATTATATTTATATAATATTTGTTATAATAAACATACATTTTTTCTTATTTTCATAACAAAATTTGGTGGTGCTGTTGTTTTGAACTACATCAAAGGAACAATCGTATTTTGCTTAGAGTCCTCTTTGAGAATTGTATTTAAATTTCAATATATTTTATATTTATTTATTTAAATAAGAAAGGACACAAATACCAGCAGAAGGAAGGACATGTCTTAAAATATTTCAATATATATTACAGCAAATTATTCTTTTTTTAAGTGAGGAACAGGGAGGTAGATATTTGAACATTTTTTCCTTCTTGAAACCACATTCCTGTGGCATTACTCAAATTAAATCTTTCAGTCATTGAAAGTGGAAAGAGAAAATGACTATATTAAAACCAAACAGAAAATGAATCTGGACCTTTTTATTATATTTTTCTAAGTCTGTAACTTCCCAGCCTGTTCTGTTTGTGAAAATATAAAAATATAACTCTCCACAAGAAGAAATAGCTGTCAGTCTTACAAGCCCTGTTTTTTAAAGTAGACTTTATTTTGAGGGACTGAGAGCAAGGTGACTATATGTAGACATGCCTATTTGAAAACCCCTGTTCTATTTGTGTGGTAGCTTCTCAATTTATGTCTTACTTGAGGAGAGAGAAAGAGGGCCACGTATGAAATAGACTTTTATTTTTTCAATTTTTTTTATTTGAGTATAGTTAACACATAATGTTATATTAGATTCAGGTGTATAACATAGTGATTCAACACCTCTGTGCATTATGCTATGCTCAACACAAGTATAGCTATGCTCTGTCATCATACAATGTTGTTACAATATCATTGATTTTGTTCCATGTGCTGTACCTTTTATTCTTATGTCTCATTCATTCCATAACTGGATGCCTTTATCTCCCACTATCATTTACCCATTTTGCCTATCTGCCTTCTGGTGTCCATCAGTTTGTCCTCTGATTTATGGGTCTGATTCTGTTTTTTGTTTGTTAATTCGTTTCTTAGATTTCACATATGAGTGAAAACATAGAGTATTTTTCTTTCTCACTGACTTATTTCACTTGGCATAATACCCTCTAGGTCCATCCTTCTTGTCACAAATGACAAGATCTCATCCTTTTTATGGCTGCATAATATTCCATTGTATGCATACATATGTACACCATCTTCTTTATCCAGACATATATCTGTGGACACTCTGGTTGCTTCCATATCTTGGTTATTGTAAATAATACTGCAATAACAATAGGGCTACATGTACTTTTCAAATTAGTGTCTTCAGTTTCTTTGTATAAATACCCAGTTGTAGAATTATTGAATCATATGGTATTTTAATTTTTTGAAGAACATCCATACTTTTTCCACAGTGGCTATACCAATTTACATTCCTACCAACAGTGTGCAAGAGTTTCTTTTTCTCCACATCCTTGCCAACACTTGTTATTCCTTATCTTTTTGATTCTAGCCATTCTAACAGGTATGAGGTGGTATCTCATTGTGGTTTTGATTTGCATTCCCCTGATGATTAGTGACTTTGAGCATCTTTTCATGTGTCTGTTGACATCTATATGTCTTCTTGGAAAAATGTCTATTCAAGTCCTCTGTCCGTTTTTTAATTTGATTGTTTCTGGTTTTGGTATTGAGTTGTAAAAGTTCTTTGTATATTTTGGATATTAACCCCTTATCAGATATATAATTTGCAAATATGTTATCCCATTTAGCAGGTTGCCTTTTTGTTTTGTTGGTGGCTCCTTTTGCTGAGCAAAAGTTTTTTATTTTGATATGATTACAATGATTTATTTTTGCTTTTGTTTCCCTTGCCTTAGGAGACATATCTAGAAAAATGCTGCTATGGCTGATGTCAAAGAAATTACTGCCTATGTTTTCTTCTAGGAGTTTATTATAGTTTCAGGTCTCACATTTAGGTCCTCAATTTATTTTGAGTTAATTTTTGCATATGGTGTTAAAAAGTGGTCCAGTTTTTATCCTTTTGCATATAGCTGTCCAGTTTTCCCAGCTCCATTTACTAAAAAGTCTGTCTTTTCCCTTTTGTATATATTTTTAAGATTTTTTATTTATTTGAGAGAGTGAGAGCACAACCAGGGGAAGGAGCAGAGGGAGGGAGGAGAAGCAGACTCCCTGCTGAGCAAGGAGCCCAATGCAGGACTCAATACCAGTACCATGAGATCATGACCTGAGCCGAAGGCAGATGCTCAACTGACTGAGCCACCCAGACACCCTCTCCTTTGTATATTCTTGCATCTTTTGTCATAGATTAATGTACCACATAATCATGGGTTTTCTTTCTGGGCTTTCTAGTCTGTTCCAGTGATCTGTGTGTCCGTTGATCTGTTGTGCCAGTACCTTAGTGTTTTGATTACTACAGCTTTGTAGTATATCCTGAAATATGGAGTTGTGATACCTCTAGCTTTGTTATTTCTCAGGATTGCTTGGCTATTTGAGGTCTTTTGTAGTTCCACACATAAAATAAATTTTAAAACATACTTTTTTAAAAAAAGTTATATTATAAAAGAAAGCAGTATAGTTTTATAGATTATACAGATTTCCTAATTGTGTCTTTTCATTTAACAACTTTAAGTTTGAACTGCTCTATTATTTAACAAAACAGAATTCTGTCAACATGCAAAAAGCAAAAAGCACGATGTGTTATCTACAAAGTGAATGTACAAATAGAAGGCAACAAAGATGTAAAAACAAAACAATATTTCTTGTCCTCATCTTTTGTGCATGCAAACACATGTATTCACACAGTTCATTTCTTCCCCTTGTATTCATTTAGTCATTTATTTTAAAGGCATTTTTAACGATTGGAATTGTGGCCTCTACAAAACATATATCCACCTAGAACCTTATGAATATGACCTTATTTGGGAAAAGGTCTTTACTGATCATCTTGGATTATCTGAGTGGGCCCTAAATCCAATGACAGGTGTCCTTTTAAGGCACAAAAGAGAAGACAGAAAGAAAAGAGGAGAAGGCTATATGTACATGGAAGCAGAGATTAGAGTTACTCAAACACAAGCCAAGCAACTCCAGGAGCCACCAGAAGCTGAAAGAGGCAAACAAAGATTCTCTCCTAGAGCCTTCAGGAGGCTTCAGAAGGAATGGCTTCATTATAGGCTTCTGGCCTTTAGAACTGCAGAAAATAATTTCTGTGTTGTACCCAGTTTGTGGTAACTTGTTATGGCAGCCCTAGAAATCTAACACAGCATCTTTGAGCATCTTTCCTGTGCAAAGTATATTGTTAGGCAAACATAATCTGTGAACAAGATATCATCTTGTCCCGGAAATAATCACAACCAGTGCATGAAACAGACATTTAACAATGTGTATTCTTTTTTTCTCTCTGAAAAAATTATTTTAATTGAAATATAGTTGACATACAATGCCCTATTTTTCTCATAGTGTTTCGGTATTCATACATTTTGAAGTGATTCTCCACAGTAATCTAGCTACTATCTATCACCATACAAAGTTATTATAATCTTATTGACTACGTTCCCCATGTTGTACATTACATCCCCATGACTTACTTATTTTTATAACTAGAAATTTGTATCTCTTAACTCCCTTCATGTATTTTGCCTAACTCCCAAACTCCTCCTCACTCTGGTAACCAACAGTTTGCTTCCTGTATCTATGAGTCTGTTCCTGTTTTTTGTTTTGCTTTGTTTTATAGATTCCACATATAAGTTAAATCACACAGTATTTGTCTTTCTCTGTCGGACTTGTTTCACTTTGCATAATATCCTTGAGGTCTTATCTATATTGTTGCAAATATAGGATGAAGATTTCATCCTTCTTTATGGCTGGGTAGGATTCCATTGTATATATGTACCACATCTTCTTTATCCATTCATCTATCCATGGACGCTTAGGTTGCCTCCATATCTTGGCTATTGTAAATAATTCTGTAGTAAACATAGGGGTGCATATATCTATTTGACTTGGTATTTTTGTTTTCTTTGAATAAATGCCCAGAGGAAATGCTGGATCATATGGTAGTTCTATTTTTAATTTTTTGGGAACCTCCATATATTGTTTTCTATTGTGGATGTACAAATTACATATCTACTGACAGTGGTTGAGGGTTCCTTTTTTCTCCAAATCATCACCAACACTTGTTATTTGTCTTTTTGATAATAGACAATCTGACAGTTTGAGGTGATATCTCATTGTGGTTTTGATTTTCATTTTCTCGGTAATTAGTGATATTGAGCATCTTTTCATGTGTCTTGTGGCCATCCATATGTATTCTTTAGAATGTCTATTCAAGTCCTATACCTATTTTTTAATGCATGCAAATGCATGTGTACATAGAGTTCATTTTTCCCTTTCATTTGTTTCCTCCCTCACTTTAAAATGCATTTTTAGTGGTTGTAATTGCCGCCACAAAAGATATATCCACCCAGAATGATATACTGGGTTTTTTTATGTTAAGTTGTATATGGTCTTTATATATTTTGGATATTAACCTCTTACCAGATGGATAACTTGTAAATATCATATCCCGTTCAGTAGGTTACCTTTTGTTTGTTGATGGTTTCCTTTGCCTGCAGAAGCTTTTTAGTTTGATGTAATCAGTCTCATTTGTTTATTTTAGTTTTTGTTGCTCTGGTCTGAGGAGACTGGTACAAAAAAAAAGTATTGCTGAGACCAGTGTCAAAGATCTTACTGCCTGTGTTTTCATCTAGAGTTTTATGGTTTCAGGTTTTACAGTCAATTCTTTAATCTATTTTGAATTTATTTTTATATATGGTATAAGATAGTGGCTGAGTTTCATTCTTTTGCGTGTAGCTATCCAGTTTTCTTAACACAACTTATTGAAGAAACTGTCTTTTCCCATTATGTATTCTTGCTTCCTTTACCACAGATTAATTGACCATATATGCNGCTGAGTTTCATTCTTTTGCGTGTAGCTATCCAGTTTTCTTAACACAACTTATTGAAGAAACTGTCTTTTCCCATTATGTATTCTTGCTTCCTTTACCACAGATTAATTGACCATATATGCATGGGTTTATTTCTATACTCTTTATTCTGTTCTATTGATCTATATGTCCTTTTTTTTTTTTTGGTACCATTGCCATACTGTTTTGATTACTAGTTTTGTAATGTAGTTTGAAATCAGGGAGCATGATACCTCCAGATTTGTTCTTCTTTTTCAAGATTGCTTTGGCTTGTGGTCTCATACAAATTTTAGGATTATTTGTTCTAGATCTGTGAAAAATGCCTTTAGTGTTTTGATCAAAACTGCACTGAATCTGTAGATTTCTTTGGGTAGTATGGATATTTTAACAAATTAATTCTTCCAATCTGTGACCATAGAATATCTTTCCATTTATTTGTGTCATCTTCAATTTCTTTCATCAGTGTCATAGTTTTCAGAGTACAGGTCTTTCATTTGCTTTGTTAAATGCATTTCTAGGTATTTTACTCTTTTTGATACAATTATAAGTGGGATTGTTTCTTAATTTCTCTTTTTGATATATCATTAGTTTATAGAAGTGCAACTGATTTTCACTGGCATTTTTTTCTCTTTATGTCTGTTAATATTTGCCTTACATATTTAGGTGCTCCTATGTTGGGGACATAAATATCTAAGAATGTTATATAGTCTTCTTGGATTGACCCCTTTATCATTATGTACCGCTCTTCTTTATTTTTTATTATAGTTTGTTTGTTTTTTAAAAAGACACATTTATTCAGTGTCATGATCAGACTATTACATTTAGCAATCAACAGCATGGGTGCAAAAAAAAAATCTACATTAAAACCCTTTGTTGGAATGCTTTACACTTTCCACAGAACAGAAACTAAAATAACCTGTTATACAATTAGTCACAAATACAGTCCTCGAGTTTTTTGCCCATACACATGAATATTGTCTAAAACATGTCTTCTTTGTAGCAGCTAGGCCCTGCCACCACTGTGCTTGGTTGAGTTCACAAATCTGTTGTAACCTGTAGCTTCCCTGTCACTTCTCTGGCTCTCCTCTCCTGCTAAGCTTTGTTTCCTGGCAGTAATTAAAACCTTCTGCCACTGCCATAGCTACTGCTGCTGCTGGAACCACCATAGCCACCTTGGTTTCATGGTTTGGCAAAGTATTGGCCTCCACCACCATAGGGGCCAGAGCTTCTGCCTCCAAAATTTCCTCCCTTCATGGGTCCAAAATTTGAAGATTGATTGTTGTAATTGCCAAAATCATTA